>PITB01025613.1:0-22624 GCA_004024585.1 Paradoxurus hermaphroditus
CTCCCTCTCTCTCTGCCCTTCTCCTGCTTACGCTCTGTCTCTGTGTCTCAAAGATAAATAAACGTTAAAAAAACAGAACAAAAAAACATTATTCGGTTAAACCCCTTGTTGATAGGGTTCTATAAAGTTCCATATTTTCTTGGACCCTTCTCAATGTCTTTTTAGTATGAAAGCAAAGGTGAAGCTGTCTGGTGTCAGGATTGTTCCCAGAGATCTCTTTAATCATCTTGCCTCTGCTTCTCCCAAATCCACAGTGACTCTTAAAGACCCTCAAAGACCCTTAGGGAGAGTTGCAGAACTCACTAAAAACATCGGACGTTTGTGAAAAGATATTAATAAATTCTTTTTCAAAACCACTAAGAAAAAGCAGACTATTTTGTGTAGTCTTGAACAACTCAAAACAATTTGTCAACATCCTTTAACTCCTTCAACATTATTTTTTTTTACTTTACCAGTTATACACAGACGTATTCCTCTTTCAAGAAACAGCTCAAGATCGTATTAACATTCCTTTTGACTACCATCATTAGTCTGAGGCCCCTCTTGGCCTTTCTCAGAGGCAACACTGCAAGGGGTGTTTTGAGTATAGAAGTAAAAAGATTCTCCTGACACAGATCCTTTTTGGATAATTTTCCTGTCATTCAGCATTCTCAACTCATCTGATCCTTTGTTCAGTTCTCTGAGCGCTTTTGCAACTGGGAATCTTATTTCCTCTGTGGAGTCTGACCTGTTGGTAGTCTTGTTACCCATTAACATTAATCATCCTCCTCTCTGGGAGGGCTGCCCCTCATATTTCTTGCCACCAGATGAATCCCTTCTCTAATCTGACTCTCATAAAATCCCAGCCTTAGACTATAACTGGTACTTGTCTTAAAGGACCTCCTTTTTAAAACCCTCCTTTCTTGGGGGAGGGGGTGGAACGGAATACGAAGTCCATTAAGCGCCTCCAACTCCCCCAGCTACAATGCACGGAGACATTGAGTGATATCTTAGCCAAGAGGAGCTGAGCCTTTCTTCTGCCAGTAGTGTCAGTGACATGGTAATGAGAGACACACGGATTCCAATTTCCAAAGGGAAAATGAATACATATTATCTGAGTCTGAGTATCCTTGATCACATTGCACAGTGACTGAATACCAAGTTCAAAAATGTGGTGGGATAGAGAAGCAAGTGTAAAGAATCTCACCTTCTAACCTTCCTGTCTGGCTTTTGCTTCACCTACCTATGAGAGATGTGGCTTTTAGAAAATGAATTTTGCCATATCTGAGGTTGCTGCCATCTTATCTCCCAAAATATTATCTTCTCTAGCAGCAAGGATGAGCTGCAACCCCAGAGTCAAAGGCAGAGAGTTAACTTTCAGAAACCTGATTCATACAATCGATGACACATTTCACAGTGGGCACACCTTAATTCTTAAATCATTCTGCTGATCAGGGCTGTGGGTGTCTGAAACCAGTGCTATAGGATTCTGAGTTATGTGATAGAATTTAATGTTTGTGATGTCTCCAATCTTTTATTATATAACTGCTTTGTAGCGATATTTTGACACATGAAGAGAAAATAACATTTGTTTCTCTAGAGGGGGAGAAGGCAAACAGTTTAGTATTATTTTTTGACTAACTAATGAAAAATCAGAGTTTATTCTTTTCTGAATCTTTTCTGGTTGTCTGGAACTTCACTGTTGCTTGAATTTCTCCACCATTTAGCTGAGACTACTGCAAAGACTACCCAACCTGGGAGACTGCCTCACAGGGCAGTGTGAAGTTCCTATAAATTATGCTTTCCTGGGGATGGCGGTTGGTCTTGGGGAGGAATGGGATACAAACAATCGTTAACACCTTTCTTCTGAACACAGTTCTAATATCATTCCAGGTGCAATCCAAATTTCTCATCTTTCACCTAGCACTTTGGCTTTAGATTTCAGTTCCTCCGATGATGCATTTCATATTCTTTGTTTTCATTGTTTCCTGGCGTCTGACTTCATCACTGTATTCTTACATCTGCTTGTGTTTCTGTCGCAGCTTGCTAATCTCCTAGCCAGAGTCCCAACCTGGCTTCTGTGTAAACAAACAAGCACACAACCCCCTGGACTCTTATCTGCCTCCTTTTTCCTAATATCTATTACTTGTCCCATTTGTTTGCTGTGCCTGTGTGCCCCCCTGTGAAGCCTTTGTTCCTGGCTGAAGACTTTCTTCATTGGAACTTCAAGGTTTTATGATCTTGTCTGTCTGTCTCTCTCATTAACTTCCTAGCTGTGACCCTGAAAATACACAGTCTCAATATTTACCGGTTTTTTAGTTGCCTTCTTTCTTGGTCTGGTTGTGGTCCTGGTTTTACCCCCTGAGATTACAGAAATTCTGGGACTGTGGGAAGGAAAGACCAGCCCAATATCCCAAGTCACTTCATGAACAAGAGAAAACTCCACAAAAAACGGAAACAAAGGAAAGGACTGGGCCTCTACCCTTTTTGCTAGTCTGTGGTATTTTTTTCCCTGTTTGAAGCACACTGTTTCCAGTATAGAGCAAGATTACTTTAACAGTGTAAGGAAATATTAAAGCACATGATATAAAAGTTAGGATAGTCATGCTGTGAGAAAGTTATGAATATCTGTATTTAAAAATCTATCCTTTTAACAGGAATTTTAATATGTGTGAAAAAGAAATATCTGTTTTTAAGGATGGGATTTGCAGAAGGCTGGATATCTTCTGCAGGTGGTTGATATCATAAAATATTATACTGAATCAATCTTTCTGTCTCAGATTTGTTTAAAGCCCTAAAAGATGGAGATCAAAACAATAGGTGATCTCAATGTGATGCTTATGTTCAAGAGCAAAAATCAACAGAATACAATTATAAAGCAATTTAACCATGTTCCTTTATAGATTTTGCAAACCTACACTATGGGGCAACTTTTTTCCTGTCCCCTAAGTAATGTTTAAAGTTACTCATGACTTTTCAAGCCCATTCCTTTTTTTTTTTAAAGTTTATTTTTTGTGGGGGAGAAAGAGAGAGAGAGAGAGAGAGAGAGAGAGAGAGAGAGGGGGGGAGAGAGAGAGAATACACAGGGAAGGGGTGGTGAGAGAAGGAGAGAATCCCAAGCAGGCTCCACACCATCAGTGCCTAGCCCGACACAGGGCTCAAACCCACCAACTGTGAGATCATAACCGGAGCAGAAATCAAGAGTCAGATGCTTAACAGACTAAGCCACCAAGGTGCCCCTCGAGTCCATATCTGTGAAGGTAGTCTACCACATGTGACATTTCTCTGGCTGCCATCTTGGGACACTGACTAACCCCTTACTGGCAAATATCACCATCTAGATTCCCTTCAAAATTTCTCTAATTTGCATATCTTCCATGGAAGTCTGTTTGTCCCCAGGAAGCTCATGCATTTGTTCCATTCTAGGGAGAAATACTTACCTCACAGTTGACTTCTTTTTTTGTATTATCTTCATGAGGAAATTGGTCTTTAGTTGCATCTGTCTTCATCCTTGTTGGGCCTGAGGAAACTAAAGTCTCATTTATTCCTGTAATTCTAGGAGATACATATTAAATTCTCTCATGGGCCTTCCTGAAGCCCCATTCATTGGGAAGTCTAGCTTTGTTTTCCTATTTCTGGGGACGTAGGAAGAATACATTTCCCAGTCTTCCTTGCAACTGGACTAAAGTTATGTGCTGGGTGCAAGCCTTGGAATGTTGACTTAAATACTTTTAGACCCTCTCACGACTGTTCCCTAAAAGCTTCAGGTTACTGTTTTATCTCTCTTCCCTTATGGTGGTCAGGTGAAGACCTTCTGCTAAGATGGTGATTGCCCAAGATGGAAGAAACCTGAATTTTAGAGTCTTTGGATGGAAGAGAACTCCCACCAACACACACTGGCTTCTTTTGTAAGTCAGTAAAATTTTGGGTCATCTTTTATGGCTGCAAGGTTAAGATAGTGAACCCCTTTAACTTCGGTCCTTTTATACTCAGGGCTACAGGTGCAAAATTGTTTTTTTGACCAGTTCCTCTCACTGTTCTGCATCATCAGCCTAGGTCCTACCTCTGCAATGGGGGAATAGGTGCCACAAATTGTGGCATTCTCATTCCATTGTGGCCTCATCTATTTATATTTTCGTGTCTAAAATGATAATAACTTTTAATATTCTGTGCAAAATGTTTTTTTATATAAATCCTATTCCTCCATCTTTCACTCTCCTTCAATAACTATCTTCTTCCTTCTTTCCTTCCTCCCTTTCTTCCCTCCTTCTCTTCCTCTTTCCTTCCTTCATCCCTTCCTTCTTTTCATACTTCCTCTATTTACTTCTTTCTTTTGCCATTGATTTTTGCATATGCAGTATCTTTTTTTTTGGGAATCTCATTTTTTACTTTCTCCTCATTTCACCTGGATAAACCTGACTTGATCTTCAGAAATCGGGTTAGAGGTAAGTTTGTCTAAGAAGCCTCCTCTCTCCCACAGGAAACATTTCTACAGGATCCTAAATATGTCCCTCTTATAGCACTTACTCTTGCTGTTAAATTTTTCTATTTTACTTGTATTTTCCCTGCTAGAATTCCAGCCCTTTGGAAAAAGCTCTACCTCTGTTGCATTGTTGGGGCCCACTATAGTGATTGGGACTTAGATGCTAGCAAAAATATTTGTTTAGAATGTAATGTGATCTCTAGAAAACCACCAGGTTGCCCTCTTTATTATAAACATTGGGGAGTATGCTACAGCAGTAGTCTTCAAGATTTGTGTTTATTTACCCTGTAACAGAATTTTGAAGTTTTGTATCCTCTTACATATTTTAATGGTGGTATATAAAAGTTCTAATGATTCATTAAAATAATTTTAAGGAATGTGATTTACAGTGCTATTGACATTTTAAAATAAAACTGACATTCTTTAAATGTACTAAAGGAATATAAGTATCATAGTGATTTGATAACCCATCATCACTCATTTTAAAAATACATAGATAAGCTCATTTTTAAAAAGTGTTTATTTTGAGAGAGAGACAGACAGACAGACAGAGAAAGAGAGAGTGCACCCGTGTGTGAGTGGGTTAGGGGCAGAGAGAGAGGGACATAGAGGATCTGAAGCAGGCTCGGTGTTGACAGCAGAGAGTCCGATGTGGGACTTGAATTCATGAACCATCATGGCCTTGAGCTTTACCGACTGAGTCACCCAGGTGTCATAATAAGCTCATTTTTTAAATCAGAAATTTTGCCTTGTTCCTTTTTCTCCTTGAAATTATGTTTTTAATTCTTTTCCTTCAAAAATTTCTTTACTGTAATATATAGCTTTGATTAAATGTGCTATTGATTACTGCATATTGGTTGCAAAAAATGGTATAATAAAAATTTTAAGCTTAAATTTTAAATTTTAATACATTTAAAAATGTATTACACGTATGTTATATCTGTATGTTATATCTGTATCGAATTGTGTATATATACACGTAATAACTTAATTTACATATATGCATAATGTATATATAATCTCATCTATTTATATTATCATATATACTGTATGCATATACACATATACAGATTTTAATCTTTCAATGTTTTATTTTTAATCCTTAGACTCTAGATATTAAAATATTCTATCATAGGCATCATTTATTTATATAATTGATCAAAGCAACATAAATATATTAAAAATTTGATAAATTATTATTAAACAACAAATTTATCAGAAATGCAATTTATAATGTAAACACATGCACATATACACACAGAATAATTTGTACATTATTCTGTTTAAAGATTACCCTATTTCTTTGCAACTAATTTAGGGTAATCAAAAATTCTTTTTAATGAGTGAACTATTAGCCAGCAACTTGATTAAGCCTCCTTTAAATATTCTTGAAGGCAAATAATGGCAAAACACCTGACTTACAAAAGTATTTGCTACCTAGTTTACTATTGCAATTTATATTCTCAGTGTTTGAGTATAACAATGTCTTTACCAAGATATATCAAACGTACATACGTGATAGATTTTATTCAATGTTTGGAGACACCACATTTAACCTGTTGTATCCAGAAAAGACTGAGAAAAGTATTGTTATGTAAATGTAGCTTGCAGAAAGACATTTGAACCAAAATGCTTTTGCTTTTTTATGTTTTCAATATGGTTTTTTCAAAACAATTGGAGCTGCATATGTAGGTCATTTAGCTTATGGAATATATTTACTGGATAATCTATATTCTGAACACAGTTTTCATCATCAAAAGATCTGCCAAATCAGACATAATTTCTGTCAGAGGAAGTCTGACTTTGCTGTTCCATTGAAATAGGCATATTAGCATGTATCTCTGAGACAGGCGTCGTGCTTGAGGTGGATAGTTTTGTCCTGAGCTTATTGTCTGGATGGGTCTATGAAACTGCAACTTCCCCCAAGTTAGTAAGAAATGGTATTTCTTCCCACTGTTCTCTTACCTGTGCTCTCACAGAACTCTTCCTTGGGAGCAGGCACTTTTTGACCATAGTCGAGAAATAAGGAGGTGAGGTTATTAAATAAAATTGGCTATAACTCCCACAGAAACCAAAATATGAAGATTCTAAGGCCAGCTCTACCCTGAACAGAAATACATCTGGGTGCAAAAGACATCGAGCATTTTTTTTTTTTTTTTGCTTTCTTCTTGTTATTTCTCTGAATTTTCTAAATTTGCAAAAATGAACATGTAGTGCATCTATTAGGAAAAGCCAGAAAATCATAGAGGGTAGTTTTCACAATTTAAAAATGGCACATCAATATTACAACAAAAACTGGATTAGGCAGCACCATACTAACAACCAGAAATCTCTAGAAATAAGTTTGATTGACATCTTCTGATTGAAATGATCGGTTTTCTGATTAGTTATAGCACAAAATCCTATCAGATTAGAGCAGTTAAATGAAAATGTTGAATTGTAGTGGGGTTAGTCTAGGTTTGTAGAAGCCTTTTTATAAATGATATTCCAATTAAAATGAAGGTTTATCTATGCTTTTGCAAAGAGCTCTGAATTACATGTGTCAATACTGCCCATTCTTTCTTTGCCTTTTTGATATTAGTGGAATAGTTAGTGAGAAAATGGCAATTTAGAGAGCTTTGGAGATATCAGAATTAGACTTATTAAGTAGTTTTTTTTTTCAATGTTTACTTATTTATTTTAAGAGAGAGAGAGGGAGGGACAGAAAGAGGGAGACAGAGAATCTCAAGCAGGCTCTGTGATGTCGGGACAGAGCGTGACATGGGGCTCAAACTCATGAACCATAAGATCATGACCTGAGCTGAAACCAAGAGTTGACGCTTAAACAACTGAGCCACCCAGGCACCCCAAGCAGTTCTTTTTTTTTTTTTTTTAATGCTTATTTATTTATTTTGAGAGAGAGAGGAAGTGTTCATGCAAGTAGGCAAGGGGCAGAGAGAGAGATAGAGAGGAAGAGAGAGAATCCCAAGAAGGATCCTTCTGATGTGGGGCTGAATCCCATGAACTGTGAGATCATGACCTGAGCCAAAATCAACAGTTGATCACTTAGCCAACAGAGCCATGCAGACACCCTTAGTAAGCAGTTCTTTTAGAAAAATAAAGTTCTTTTAATGTAACAGAAACGAGATTGACATGGACCAATAAGATTGGGAATACCTAGGGCTTAAAGTGAGAGTTATTTCAGGGTCTCAGATAGCCACGTGTGTTATAATGAAACCAGAAGAGTCTATTAATGTTAACTTGACTAAAATGAAGTAAGAGGAAAAAGGAACCCTAACCCTAATAAATAAATAAAATAAATCATGTTTTAATAAAATATCTGCTATTTTTCAGGGATAGTGTTGTGTGTTTTACATGTCTATTCTCACCTATTCGTGACAACAACACTAGAAAGTAGTTACCATTATAATTTTTCAGATGAATACATTGAAATTTAGAAAAGTTAAATGAAAAAAATTGGTTTACAGTTAATCATTTAGAAAGTGATAGAGGCAAACTTCAAATTCCAGGTAGATCTTACTCCAGCGTGCACATTAAGCCCAACTATGCTTATGTAACTGTGTGCATACCTAATCTGGATTGGTGACTATTGGATAAAAAACAGAATAAAGCTCATCCGAAATATAAATATGAGATATGAAAACAGATATGCAATGATGTGGAATGACCAACGGGATGTCAGACTTCTCTGATGTGTACTCTGGGGGGACAGAAATGATTGATAGATGCACAGCAGCAAAGCAGAAAAAAAGAAAAAAAAGATGTTTCAAATAAGAAAGTATTAGAATCAGCAGGAGGTGACACTTATGAAAATGTATACAAAAACTTAGAAATGATAAAATTGCTAATCAGTCTTCAGTAAACTCAGCAGGCAATAAGTTCCAAAGAGCTGCTAATGAATTATTAAACCAAAACGTGGCCCTGGATTAAGATAAAAAGGAGCGAGAAAATGACATCTTCTAAACGATATGAAACAAACGTGACAATCAGCAACTTTGAAAATATTGTGGAGCTGTTAAGGGGGTGCTATTTGCTTCACAGGTTTCTACATCAATTATGCATTTTAAAGTAAACTTAAAGAGGTTCCTAATTAAGCTCCTTGTGCAGCTGTCAGAGGACTTTTTTCTTTATTTAGTACCAAGCTTAGAGCCTGTGATAAAACATCCATGATTACAAATACCAAGTGAAAGAGCAAATGAATTAAAGATGTGCCCAAGATTCTGAGCACAATTCAGGTAGCTTCTGAGTAGAGTTGTCTACAAGATCTCAAACCTCTCAGTTTGGAATTTTGTAGTGTCTTGCTCCCTTTCCTTCATTTCCACAAAGATGTATATTCATTGGCAAGCGAGTCAATTGTAAATAAGTCTAATGGTGTGAAATTATTAAACCACCAAGAAGGCTTATTTTCTCCCAGGAAAGGAGAGGACAGATACCACCTCAGAGAGGTTGTGAGAAGCCAGCCATCAGTCTGAATCTCAGCGCTGATTTAGGACGATGGTCTTGAGAGCCAGACTTCGTAAAGAGAAAAAGTTGTATCTCGATTATAACTTCTCCCTTAGTATATCACCAGATATCATGCTAAAGTAAAGAGATTTACTTTACATTCTGGACATGAGAAAGTGACTGGCAAGAAGTCAGAGAAGTCCTCTGAGAGGATGAATGCTAGAAAGACGGAGGAAGGACAGGAGGTCAGAGCAATTTTCTGTAACCTAAGTAGGGCAGAAGATGCGTTTCAGGAACACCGGCCTAGGTTATGGTCAGTAGAAACCATCATACGTTGAGAGAGAATCTGAGAACATCTGGGATGGTGGTCTGCTTACTCATTGCACATTTGATAATGCATCACCAGGCAGAACAGTATCAGAGGATAGAAGAGGTATTTGATGAATGAATGTTGTTGATATTCCTTGCCTCTGGAGAGTGTGCAGGAAATCTATGAACCTCACAAGGGACAGAGGTGGACACAGTCCTGATGGACTGGCTGAGACCTGGGGTTAGGACAAAGAACATGGAGGTTCAATGGCAGTGTCTTCACTCAACAAGTCGTGATGGAGAGACATCATGATATTGGGGGAGACCACGAGTGTAAAGACAGTGACCCAAAGGACATGGGCAGCCAAGACCTAGAACCCAGGAAGAAGCACATAGAACAGAGTCTCCTTTTACCATTACTATGAAGATGGTTATTTGCTTTTGGAGAAGATGTCATTTTGGGAAAATGAAAAGGGAGTGAGGAAGGAGCCATGAAAGATTGAGCATCTCCCCTAAAGAGACTGAATTTCTCCCAAGAAGACAGCTTATTTTTAAATGGCAAGACCCAGAAGTCTCTCTGAGTCACCCTCCTAGAGCCTAGGCTACAGCAGGATGAGCTTAGTTATGGAACATAAAGTTATATGTTTTGTTTTAATTTAACCAAGAATGAAAATTCTTTCTCTCCTATTAAAGTCTGCAGGTATGTGAACGAGGGCTGCTCCATAAAGCCATGCTCTTTCCAGCTTTCTATTCTACTATTTCTAGGGTGTCACAATTTTTCTCATGGTCCAATATGGTGACATTTGCATTTTAAGAAGGTTGGAGAAAGGGAAGATGAAAGGAAAGGATATGTACCAGATTTCTTTTAAGGAAGGCTCTTAGAAGTTGCATAGAATGTATCCACTAAAGTTTCACTAGCCAGAAATTAGCCTAATGGCCACATTTAGCTGCAAAGGATAATGCCATTTCATAATAAAGAGATGTTTGGAGAAAATTACGAACTCTGCCATAGGGTGCTGGAGCTGATGACAGATATACAGACTATGTAATAATTGATTAGTTTTTTTTAAATGTTTATTTGTTTAATTTGAGAGAGAGAGAGAGACAGAGAGAGAGAGAGAGAGAGAGGTAATTCCAAGCAGACTCTGTGCTGTCAATGCAGAGCCCGACATGGGTCTCAAACTCACAAACCGTGAGATCATGACCTGAGGCCCAATCAAGAGTTGGATGCTTAAGTGACTGAGCCACCCAGGTGCCCCAATAATTTATTAGTTTTTCAGAATTTCTTCCTAATTTATCTAGAAATAGATTAGGAGAGATATATTCAGTTCTTCTGGTCAAATACCACTCAAAATCTGTCTTTTCAAATTTTATTTTTGATTCTTTGGAAGTTACACAGAGGAAAGAGGCTTAGTGTCACAAACTTATCTTTCACTTATCTTGGGACTTTTTAGAAAAAATACTACTCTTTAGCCTTGAAGCATTTAAACATGTTTTTTCTTCAATTAATTTCCCACTGAGCTGCTAAAAATTTTTTTTTTTATTTGAAATTCTTACAAGAGTGATCTTTATTTTTGTTCCTTGCAACCTGTCTGCCTCTCTTTTAATTTTTTCATTCTGGAAGCACTATTTAAAAAATAACTTTATTAAGTCACTCTAAAAACATAACTTTTTTGAGGCATGCCTTCATAACTTTTAAAATAACTTGTTATAATGTTTTATAGTTTTACCATTGACAAGCACAATACAAGTGTAGAAGTCAGTAGTTTTAGTAAACTGATCATGTGATGTTTGCCCATCACATAAATCAGTTTTCCAAATATTTCCGTCATCCCAATAAAATCTCATGCTCTTGTATTTGCCTTTTGTCTTTACTCCAGGCAACTACTTATCTACTTTCTAACTCTATAGATTTGTCTTTTCTGAACATTTCATATAAATAGAGTCATACAGCATATGGTCTCTGTATCTGGCTTCTTTTACTTCTTTTACTGAGTAATGCTTTTTAGAGTTTTATCCATACCTTAGCTTGTATCAGTCCTTCATTCCTTTCCATTCCCAAATAGCATCCTGTTGTATGGATATATCATATCTATCAATTCATCAATTGGTAGACATTTAGATTATTTCCAACTTTTGGCTATTATGAATTATGCTGCTAAGAAATGCATGCAAGTTTTTTTGTTTGTTTGTTTTTAGATAAATGCTTTCAATTCTCTTTAGTAGATACCCTAGGAAGAGAATTCCTGGGTCATGCAGTAAATTTTCATTTATCATTTTGATTAGCTTCCAAATTGTTTTCCAAAGTTGCTGTACTAGTTTGCTAGGGTGCCATAACAAAATGTCACAGATTAGATAGCTTAAACAACAGAAATTTGTTTTCTCTCAGTTGTGGAGGCATGGAAGTCTAAGACCAAGGTGCTGGCAGAGTTGGTTTCCTTTAAGACCTCTCTCCTTGACTTGCAGATTGTGACTTCTTCCTGGGTCCTCACATGGACTTTTCTGTGTGTGTGTTTCAGGTATTTCTCTGTGTGTCTCAATTTCTTCTTCTTATAGTGACACCAATCATACTGGATTAGGCCCCCCTCCTAACAGTCTCATTTTAACTTAATCATTGCTTTAAAGGCCATACTTCCAAATATAGTCACATTCTGAGGTCCTGGGGTTTAGGGCTTCAACATATGAATTTTGAGGGGACACAATTCAATCCTAAGAGTGGCTGTATCATTTTACGTTTTTACTAGAAATGTACAGGGAACATTTCTATACATTACTGGGAACATTTATTTTTGTCTTTTTTTAAAATTATAACCATTCTAGTGGATGTGATAAGCTATTTTGCGATTTTAAGTTGTATTTCCCTGCTGACTAATGATGTTGAGCGTCTTTTCATCTTCCTTGGTGAAATGTCTATTCATATCCTTTGTCTATTTTTAAGCTTGTGTTTGGCCAGCAAAACTGGATACAACTTCTAGTCTCTCTTTGAAGTGTTTACAATGGTAAAGAAAAAACACTTTGAAGGGTAAAGAAAAGATACCACCAGCATATAAAAATAATTCTTATGCCTTAAAGACATGAAAATCATGTTGAAAGGTTTTCCACGTACAGTTATGATGATTAAATTAATTAGCATCTCATATCTCCAAACATTTGGTTCATCAGTCACTGAATGGAGGCTGAGTCTTGGTGATACTCTTAAATATTTATTCAGCATATAAATGTGCTGCTAGATATGAACGTGCTAATTCTTCACCATTTATATATGATGATTCCTGCTCATTTAGCCCTGGGAAAAGCTGATTCCTTCCCGGACTTCTAGGCAGATTTTGAAAACTGGGGAGCCCATGTGCCGTTGTTGGCTAAAAGATATTTGTTTGCTGTGTATAGTGTTGGATCATACCTTGTTTTAAAAATGTTTACTATTAATTGATTGCAAACATTGAACTATTAAATTAGGAGATTACATATAAATATATGGATTTTTGAATTCTTTTTTCGACACTGACCTGCATGCCCACATGGATTATTTGGCTGAATGTAAGCAATTTCCAGTGGTTCCTACCACTCCCCATTGGTCCTTGGTGTTGAGGCTAAGTGTCACTGCCATTTATTTCTGTACTAGTACTGTTGACCTCATGCTGCAGTTAAGATAGAAATGAATTCTTTACATCCACTTAACTTCTGAGTTTGCAAGCTATGGGCACCTAAGTTTGCCACTCACAGTCTAGACATCCTAAAATTGGGGTAAAGTCACTGAGTATTTTCCCAAATAATTCATATTCAGAAAAGCATCCTGTTGTAAGCTTCATGACGGCAAGATAGTTTTTTGTCTTTTTTAATTTACTGCTATATTTCCAACACCTAGAATAATATTAAGCATGTAGTAAATATTGAAAAATTATTTGTTATATGAAAAACTGGATATGATGCTGTTATTTACATGGTCTGTATATCTAACCCTTCATCAAGTGCTATCAATTTTAGCTCCTAAATATCTCTCAATCTAATTGCTATTTTCCACCTTTATCTCTATCCTAATGCAAATTACCTCTTGTCTTAATAGGACTGTAAAATAGCCTCTTAACAGACCTTCCTGACTCAAGTATGGCCTTTGTCCAGTCAATTCTCCACCAGGCATCCAGGACGAGCAAATATGATTATTCATATCACACTGCCACCCTTCCCCCTCATCCACTGGGTACAAGTCCCAGTGGAGTAGATCCACTGTATAGTACATTATTTATGACATTGATGGATGAAAAAAAAAAGACTCATGGATTCTTGATGAAGAAACCCTCTTAAAATTTGATTGACATTTGAAATTATCATCTGATACTGACATCTTTACCTGTAGACTTGCCAGACTTAGAGAAAAGAAGAAAAAGCTGCTGAGGACTTGTTTCTAGGAATAGGCCCAGATTAACTGAACAAGATTGAGTCCATCTTCAGCAGGGCCTGTTGGCTCTAGCCAGAAGCCTCAAATATTATATCCAGATTGCCAAGCCTCTTCTTCTTGGTAGTTTCCCATGGGTTCTTCTCATTTTACTGTCAGAAAAATAAGTTTGGGAGTTGGTAAACCCAGAAAGAAAGAGGAAAGGAGGCCCCTTAGCTAATGGTGGTGAAATCCACTGAAATCTGCTTGGTCTTAGGCAAGAAGACTGAAGGTGAGTGTGGTGCGGCCACATAGATGTTTGGGGACAAATCTTATAACATGATGAATGCCTCATAATATTTTTCTGTCTCTGTCTTTCTTTCTGTCAATTAACATTGGCAGGGCAAGAGTTGATAAATCAGGACTTTAAATTAAAATCTGCTGGAAAATGATCTTTCTATGGACTGTTACTAAAAGTTTTTTTTCTCTGAAAGGAATTATAGTTATAACCAATAATCATTACTAATTTGTATCAGAGGAATCCATGGGACTCTGAAGAATATGGCGGGAATAGTCATTATCTTTGAAATAACTATCATGAAATATACAAAGAATTAAACTGTATAGACTAAAATATAAAGTGTAAAGTTCCCTATCAAAAAAAGAGATATTCAAAACTTAGATTTTTATTGTTTCAATGTACATTTAAGTCTCATTGTATCATATTTCAGTCACTTCGTTTTTTGTTTTATTACCTTCTTCCTGTTCATCCCCTACTCCTGTGTGGTGTCAACACAAATAAACTCAAACAAGCAGAAGGTTAGTAATTTGTATGTTTTGAGCCATTGCATTTTTTGGCATATATTACTTTGCCCTACATGGATTTTGAATGATTTGGGGCCACAAGATTCAATTTACTTGTTGTTGGGAAATTTGAACCTATTACACAATCCCATACTAACTTATGCCACCATACTAACCTTTGCTCTATTCTCATTTTATATTAAATTACTTTCTGGGCTATGATAGTGATTTAGCTCTCCTCTTAATTGTTAAATACATAAATTCATGAGAGCATTGTGCTGACATGTTTTGCTTCTACATGGAAAATAGTATTTTTTGAGAATATTTTATTGTGGAGAAAAGCTAGATGTGTTTTATATGCCAGTTCACAATGAGTAAATTAAATATGATGATAAATGGAGGAAATAGAACTATACATGTAGAGGATTCTTGATTTAAATGTGCCTGAATAACACTTCCTGGAAAAATATTTATGACATATATATATTAAGACTATGATCTTCTGCTCACTATGTTCTCACACTGTACTAGGTACTAAAGTCTAGTAAGTTTGCTTCTATCATTCCCTGTTGAGTCACTAAGCAGTGTGTCTACTAACCTATCAAAAGTTCCTGGTGCATCAACTACCTCAAGACATGTACTGTGTTATTAGTTCCTGTCATACAGGCTTTTCTTAGCAGGCCATTCCAATCAAAGCTGTAGAAGTATTCCTGTGACTTATAGTTTCTGACTAAATACTCTAAAGAAACACTGTCCAGTAGGACTTAATGCTATGATGGAAATATTCTACATCCGTCCAATGTCCAGTGTGATAACTAGACCTTGGACTGTGGCTAGTTTGAGAAAATGATTTTCAATTTATTTCATTTTAATTGAGTTTCATTTAAATAGCCACATGTAGTTAGTGACTACCACACTGGGCAGTGCAGTGCTGGAGGCCATCTTGAGCTCTTTGCTCAGCTCTCCCTAAAAGACTTCTCAGTCACTATCAGAAGTCTTCATCTTCCACTTCTTCCATCATAACCCAGATACTTAGCCTCACAATGCTTTTCATATTTCTAATGCTACTCTTCCCTGTTCTCCACTATGCTCTCTGGATTTGAAGTTTTATAACATGAGTAAATTATATACCCTAAAACTCCACTATAATCTATAACCTCAACTTCTCAACTTTTTTCTTTCTTTCTTTTTTGTTTTTAATTTGAGACAAAGAGAGAGGGAGAGAGGGAACAGGGGAGGGGCAAAGGGAGGCAGAGAGAGAGAATATGTTTTTTAAATGTTTATTTATTTTTGAAAGAGAGAAAGAGAGAGAGAGAATGAGAACAAGCAGTGGAGGGGCAGAGAGAGAGGGAGACACAGAATCTGAAGCAGGCTCCAGGCTCTGAGCTGTCAGCACAAAACCTGATGCGGGGCTCGAACCCATGGACCCTGAGATTATGACCTGAGCAGAAGTCAGATGCTCAACTGACTGAGCCACCTAGGTGTTCTGAGAGAGAGAGAGAGAGAGAGAGAGAGAGAGAGAGAATGTTAAGCAGGCTCCATGCTCAGCTCGGAGCCCCAGGACATGGCACTCCATCCCATGAACCTGGGATCATGACCTTAACCAAAATCAAGAGTTGGATGCTCAACCAACTGAGCCATGCAGGCACCCTTCGGCTTCTTTCATCCAGCTGAAATTTGACGGTTCCTCTTGAGGACATGACTTCTCCAATACCCACCTCAAGTGAAAAATGGTTTTTATCCTGTATTTCATGTGTCACAGGACCTAATGTTGATGTAAATATCTTCTTAGCTCTTCGATGTGTTTCCAAACCATTTTCTCACTTTCCTTCTTTAACAAAATCGCAGCTACTTTTGAAGCTTATGCTGTTAGCCCACATCACCTAGTCCAACTTCTTATCACTCTCCCTGCCAGTTATGCTCAATGATAACTATAATATGGACTTCTTTCCCACCGGTATTTTATTATCATTTTTGGAAATTTTAAAATTTATATGGCTGATTCATTTAACACTTTTGGCTTCCCAAATTCTTGACCCATTTATCCAAAATAAACTTTCTTCTACCTCATTAAATCTTAGAGATGTTCTGTAAATGTGCCCCATTCCAAATTCCAAAATTTGACCATCTTATTCTCTCCCACATTCTATACTTCCAACTAACATTTTGCAGTACTCTCATTCAGCAATTGCTTGACGAATTGAGGATTCTCAGTCAATTGCTACTTCCACTTTTTGTTCTTCACTGCTTCATTTATATTCATCTTTCCTTTTTTCAGCTTAGACACCATGTCCATCATGTGTTCATCCGCTTAGAAACTACTTTCAAACTTGCTTTATTTTTACTACTGTAAAAATTTTTCTCAAAGCCAGAACCATGTATAAACCTAATTACTGACGACAATGCTCCATACTCAAGCAGTTGAGCAATGTTAGAAAAAATTGACAACCAAGTTGACTCGTTTCAACTTCAATGACCTCAAACTTCAAGTGAGCACTTGACACTGCCTGGAAATGCTACTATATCTCCTTAGTAAATTTGTTTTTTCACTCTCTAAAGGTGAACATTTAGCATCTTTCTTCTCAAATTTCCAACCCACCACTTTAAGATCAGCTGATAATATTTTCCTCGTGCAAGCACGAGAAAATACAAGCAATTTATATAGGTTTTTCCCTATCTTCCCACTGCTACGTGTCCTGGCATGTATGTGTGTGCACCCATATTCTTTGTTTTTATTCCTGTAAAAGGTTGACCCCTTCACATGTGCTCATATTCCCTTCATGTGGTGAATTGTCTAAGCTTCTTACTCTTTACTGGATCAATTTTATTGGTGTTCAAATATACACTCCACTATCACTTATCTTAAAAAATAATCCCCAACTCCATATCTTTCTGTTATCCCATTTCAATGCTTTTCTTTTTCTTTTTTAATTTTATTAATTTGAGAAAGAGAGAGAGAGAGCAAGGGAGGGGCAAAGAGAGAGCGAGAGAGAGAATCCCAAGCACTGAACTGTGAGATCATGACCTGAGCCAAAGTCAAGAGTCACACACTTAACTGACTGAGCTACCTAGGCACCCCCATTTCAATGCTTTTCTTAGCAAAGCTATTCATTAATTTTCTCTACCCCAAGTTACCTTCAACTCCCCATTCTCTTTTTAAAACAATGTCCAACTAAGATTCAGTCTCCATTACTTTAACATTTATTTATTTTTGAGACATAGAGACAGAGCATGAGCAGGGGAAGGGCAGAGAGAGAGAGGGAGACACAGAATCCGAAGCAGGCTCCAGGCTCCGAGCTATCAGCACAGAGCCCGACGCGGGGCTCGAACTCACAGACTGTGAGATCATGACCTGAGCCGAAGTCGGCCGCTTAACCGACTGAGCCACCCAGGCGCCCCAGTCTCCATTACTTTATAGAAATTCCTTTTTGTCAAGGCTGCCCACAAATGACATCTTGCCATATCTCAGTTATTAACTTAGATTCTCAAGAGCATTAAATCCAGTTGTTTTCTCTCTCCTTCGTAAGTATTTTATTCATCTGGACTTCCATAATACCACACTTTCCTGTTTTTCCTTCTTCTGTATGCTCTTTCTCAGCCTTTTCTTTTCTGTCTTCTCCTCTACCTGACTTACAGTGGGTGGCTTCAAGGGGTAGTTCCCTGGATGATCTCATCTAGGCTCATGACTTTAAATATAGCTGTGTGGTAACATAAGGAAACTTCTAGGTTTGAAGGTTATCAGAAGCAATTAATATTTTTAAAAATGATTTCACCACAAGTTGCTAGAGTAACTTTGTGGAGAAGGGAAATAGTAACCATAGAGTCATTTTATCCCTCCAAAATTATTCTGGTTTTCAGAAGCATTTTGGACAACAAAGAAAATAAAGAAAAAAAAATCAGCAATGCTATTTATCCACTAAGCACATATTCCATGAACTAACCCAGTTTTTTTTAACAAAAATATGTTTTATACCCCTTGGAAATTATTTCAAACCTACGAATTAAAGGCTGTCTTGAAGATATAATTGTCTTAATGAATTTAGACAAAGGAGATCAATTACTTACCGTGAATAGGAAGAATTAATGAGTTTTGTCATTTGGGACAATAAAGCATACTTTAATTTCGCCTTTCTGTGGTGTCCATTTAATTTGATTATTTATGTTAACATGGAAATTATGTTAACAAAATTCTTTGTTTAATTTTAGTTTTACTATTAGCTCAAAGTGAGCTTGTGTGTGTTTTTCTTTTTGGTCTTGTGTTTTGTGTGTCTTTTATAAAGAAATCTTTGCTTACTTCAATATTGCAAAGATTTTCTTCTATGTATAATTTTAGATTTTACTTTTTAAAAAAATGTTTATTTATTTTTGAGAGAAAGAGAGGGAAAGAAAGAGAGAGCATGAGCAGGAGAGGGGCAGAGAAGGGGAGAGATACAGAATGTGAAGCAGGCTCTAGGCTCTGAGCTGTCAGCACAGAGCCTGACATGGGGTTCAAACTCACAAACCACGAGATCATGATCTGAGCTGGAAGCCAGCTGCTAACTGACTGAGCAACCCAGGTGCCCCTAGATTTTACATTTAAGATTTTGATCCTTTGTAAGTTAAATTTTATGTACAGCGTGAGGTAAGGTTCATTTTTTTTCCCAGCACGAATATTTAGTTTAAGCCCTATTTGTTGAAATGATTTTGCTTCCTCTTTGAATTACCTTGCTACCTTGGTTAAAATTCAGTTTACCATATATATGTTGGCTGTTTGTGGACTCTATTTCTTCTTCAACATTTCTATTTTTAAAAAAGAAGAATTTTTGTTTAAATAATGGCTTTTTAATTTAGTTTTTATTTTGTCAAAATT
The DNA here is from genome assembly GCA_004024585.1 of Paradoxurus hermaphroditus. Taxonomy (NCBI): domain Eukaryota; kingdom Metazoa; phylum Chordata; class Mammalia; order Carnivora; family Viverridae; genus Paradoxurus; species Paradoxurus hermaphroditus. The sequence goes on from PITB01025613.1 coordinate 19,240, forward strand.
TTACCCATGCTTATTTTTAAAAGTCTAATAGTTTTACGAAACTTGTAATGAAATACTGCAATGCTCTGCATAAGACTTCCTTTAACCTTTTCTTCAGATGTAATAATTTTGTATTATTTTCTTTTTAATTTTTTTGTTTATTTTTGAGAGAGAGAGACAGGAGCGTGCATCAGTAGGGGAAGGGAAGAGAGAGAGAGAGGGACACAACAGATTTAGAAGCAGGCTCCAGGCTCTGAACTGTCAGCACAGAGCCCAACACGAGGCTGGAACTCACAAACTGCAAGACCATGACCCGAGCCCAAGTCGGATGCTTAACTGACAGAGCCACCCAGGTGTCCCCCATTATTTTCATCACTAATTAAAAAAAAAATAACATCTGTCCTGTGTCCCCATACCCAGTCTCCCAGTAGTCACCATTTTATTCCCTGTTTTTATAAGTTTGGTTTTTTAAAATTCCACACATGAGTGATATTATACAATACTTGTCTTTCTGTCTGACATATCTCACTCAGCATAATGTGATCAAAAACCACCCATGATGTCTTTGTATATATATATACATATATGTTACATATACACATATGTTACACACACACACATATATATGTTTTTCCCTATCTTTCCATGCTAGGTGTCCTGGCATATCTGTGATATATATCATATATCATTATATATATATATATACACACATATATATATGTATGCATATATATATATCCATTAATCTACTAATGGCATATCTGTGATATATATCATATATATATCCATTTATCTATTAATGGATATTAAGTTGTTTCTATATTTTGGCTATTGTAAATAATGCTTCATTGAATATGTCTATCCATACATTTTTTTTGAATTAGTGTTTTCATTTTCTTTGGATAAATACTCAGAAGTAAAGTTGCTGTATCATATGGTAACTCTATTTTTTAATTTTTTGAGGAAACTTAATACTCTTCATAGTGGTTGTGCCAGTGTACATTCCCACCAATAGTGCACAAATGTTCCCCTTTCCCCCATAGCCTTGCCCACCCCTGTTATGTCTTGTCTTCCTGATGATAGCCAGTCTAACAGGTGTGAGGTTATAACTCATTGTAGTTTTAACTTGCATTTCCCTGATGGTTAGTGATGTTGAACATTATTTCATGTACCTGTTGGCCATTTGAATGTCTTTGGAAAAATGCCCGTTTAGTTTTTTAGTTTTTTAGTTTTTAGTTTTTTTGTTTTTTTTTTTTTTTTGCCCCTTTTTTTTTGTGTGTGTGTAGGCCTCACATCCAGTGTCAAGCCCAATGCAGGGCTTGAACTTACAACCCCAAGATCAAGACCTGAGCTGAGATCAAGAGTCTGACACTTAACCAACAGAGACACTGAGACACCCCTCTTATAGCCATTTTTAATCAGATATTTTTGTTAATGAGTTTAATGAGTTTTTATATATTTTGGATATTAACTGATGATAATATGTGGTTTGCGAAAATTTTCTTCTGTTCATTTTGTTAATTATCTCTTTCTCTGTGTAAAAGCTTTTTTAAGTTTGATGTAGTTTCACTTGTTCTTTATTTATTAATTTTTTTGGTGCTCTTGGGATCATACCTAAAAAATTATTGTCAATACCAATGTTGAGGAACTTCTTTCCTATGTTTTCTTCTATGAGTTTTATAGTATCAAGTCTATGTTATAGACTCAGATCCATTTTGAGTGAATATTTGGGTATATTGATATATATCCTTATTGGTATAAGGATAATTTCATTGCTCTGAATGTATTTTTCCAGTTTTCTCCCATTGTTTATTGAAGAGACTATTTCCCATTGAGTGCTCTTAGCCTCCTTCTCAAATATTAGTTAACTGTTTAAGCAGAGGTTTAATTCTGAGCTCTCTATTCTGTTCCTTTGGTTTATATGTTTATTTTTGTGCCTGTACCATACTGTTTTTATTACTATAACTTTGTAGTATAATTTGAAATCATGAGGCATTATACCTTCAGCTTTGTTCTTTTTCTTCAGGATTGCTTGGTCTTTGGGGTCTTTTGTGGTTCCATACAGCATTTAGGATTATTTTTTTCTATTTATGTTAAGAATGCCGTTAATATTTTGATGGGGATTGCTTTAAATCTATAGATGGCTTTGGTTTATATGGACATGTTACCAATATTAATTCTTCTGATTTATGAACATGTGGTGTCTTTCCATTGTGTCTTTTTCGATTTCTTTCAGCAAAGTGTTGTAGTTTTTGTTGTATAGACCTTTTGCTTTCTTGGTTAAATATATCCCTAGGTAAATTATCGTTTTTGATGTTATTGTGAATGGGATAGTTTTCTTTATACCCTTTTCAGATGTTTCATCCTTAGTGTATACAAATGCAACTGATTTCTGTATATTGATTTTATGTCCTACAACTTATTGAAACCATTGATTAGCTCCAACGGTGTTTTTGTTGAGACTTTAGAATACAGAATAATATCATATGCAAATAAGAACTATTTACTTTTTCCTTCTCAATTTGGATGCTTTTTACTTCTTTGTTTTGTCCAGTATATTGAGATATATTCCTTCTATACCCAATCGGCCAAGGATTTTTATCACTGAAGGATGTTGCATTTTGTCAAATGCTTTTTCTGTATCTATTAAGATGATCATGTGATTTTTATATTTCATTTTATTAGCGTGAAGTATTATATTTATTGATTTGTATGTGTTGAAACACACTTGCCTAGCAGGGATACAACTCACTTAATCACATATATAATTCTTGTTATGTATTCTTGTATTTGGTTTGCTATTTTGTTGAGAATTTTTACACTATATTTATCAGTGATATTGATCTATGGTTTTCTTTTCTTATGGTATCCTTATCTGGCTTTAGTTTCTGAGTAATCCTGGCTTTATAGAATGAATTTGGGGTATTCTCTCCTCTTCAGTTACTTTTGTTTTATTTCCATTTTCCTTTGTTTTGAGATAGTTTTTTTTTTAATTTTCCTTTGACTTCTTCTTTTCTTCTTTGTCCCATTGGTTGTTTAAAGTGTGTTGTTTAGTTTGCATATATTTTCAGGTTTCCCAAATTTCCTTTTATTGTATTCTAGTTCCATAATATTGTGGTCAGAAAATATAGTTAGCATGATTTCAGTCTTCTTAAATTTGCTCAGATTTGTGTTATGGCCTATCACATAATCAATCCTGGAACATGTTATGCACTTTAGAAGAACGTGTATTCTGCTGTTGTTAGACGGAATGTTCTATATATGTCTAAGTCCATTTGTTCTATGGTATGGTTTATTCTAATGTTTCCTTATTGATTTTCTAGTGGGATGATCTGTTCATTGCTGACAGTGGGTATTCAGATCCTCTATGTTTGCCGTATTATTGTCTATTTCTCCCTTTAGATTT
>PITB01025614.1:0-22631 GCA_004024585.1 Paradoxurus hermaphroditus
GTGTCAGCTTCGTATTCCTGACACCCAGTCGGCTCCTCTGCAAAGGGAACAGAAGCCCCTGCCCCAGCAGGAAGCCCGGACTCGGACGTCTGGAAAGCGCTGGGTGCCGCGGCTCTCGCTCTGTAAGCCGTCGATAAACGCGGGCCGTCTTCTGTCGCAGCCGCGTAACCTAACCGGACGTGACTGTCGTTCCTCGTCCTCGTCTGACAGGGGGTCCGAACGCCTCGCTTGGTCTTCCTCTCGGTGCCTTTGCTCACTCTGCTGGGGTGAAACCCGAGGTCCCCGGTGGGCGGGCAGCCTGCCAGGCCTCAGAAGCAGCAGGGCCTGTGTGCCCTTCCCCTGATCCCAGGTCCGCACTCCTTCACGCGGACCGACCCTTTCTCATGATGAAATCAGGGGAAACACCCAGCAGAGGAAACCGGCTCACATCGTAGCCGCTTTAGGCCTCTCCTTGTCTGTTTGGGAAGGAGGCGAACCTTCGTGCCCTGCTGAGGCGGAAAGGGGAGATTCGGAGCAGGAGACATGCAGCTTCCCTCCAAAGGCCACTTTTCGTCCACGTCACGGGCAAGGGTCAGGACGGCAGGAAGGCACGAACCCTCTGCACCCGCTCGGTCTCCGTGAGGACTTTTACTGACGAGTGTGAGGATTGACCGCAGTGTTCAGACAAAAACTTGTGCACACAGGTTCACAGCAGCCAAAGGTGGAAGCAGCCCAGACGTCCATCAGCCGACGGAAGGGTTAACAAACCGTGGTCATGTGCACAACGGAATACTACTCGGCCATAAAAAGGGACGGTGCAGGGCTTTGCGCGACAGCGAGGACAAGTCTCAGAGACCGCCTGCTGAGAGAAATAAGCCGGGTGCAAAAGCCCACCCATCATGCGATTCCTTTTCTAGGAAACGTCCAGAGAAGGCGGATCCTTAAAGGCAGAAAGTAGATCCGTGGTTGTCTAGGGCTGATGTGGAGGGGGTTTAAGGGCCGACTGCTTCACGGGTGCCGGGCTTCTTTTTAGGGTGATGACAATGTCCTGGAACTCGACAGAGGGTTCGTACGACAAAGGGAAAGTACCAGGTGTCACTAATGTAAGTTTTATGTCGTGTGTATTTTGCCGCAGTGGAGAGAAAAAGAATACTGGCTTCAGGTCCGGGGCAACCCTGAGTGTATACATGTTTCGTATGTCCCTCTCAACTGAGTGGCTTCCTCAGTTTAATTTTCATTTTATTGGTTTATGTTAAAACCCAGCTGTGAACCTCTGGCTTCTTTTTCTTTGGAAATGGCTAATTTCAGGTTTTGCAAATGCCCGGTGAATGCCCATGAGTCTCCATTCGTCGCCGGGCGCCTGCGATCCTAGCAATCGTTCCGCGAGCGTGTCTTGCGGGAGAGCCAGTGGGATCGCCGGCGATGGCTGCAGATAAAGAAGGTGGTCTCGTGTTGTGTCCATCTGCTTCGTGACTTCCCTCGCTCCGCAGGTGTGTGTCAACATGATTCATGCTCACGCGTCGTGTGGGCCTTTGCCAATCTAATCGCCTGGCCATTAAAGAGGAGGAGAAAATTATGTAGACATCGGTCCACATCCATTTCAGCACATACGGCCTATCAGCCGCTGCTGCCTATGCAGCTGCCCAATGCCATTTTGAATATTAACATCCACCCCCGACTCGGAACAACATTATAATTTGGCAGTGCTCAGTGGTGCTTTTGCCTTTCCAGCCAAGTGACATTTGTCACACTCAAGCAGGAACAATTATTAATAATTTTCATTTCATTAGAAGCACTACAATAAAATGTCAACAGCCTTAAAAGTGCATCAGAAGTGTACAAATTAATTTTGATTTTCTGAAGTGTAATTACTTTTGTAAGTACTAGACTGTGTAATCACTTTGGGCGTTATTACTTGTGCAATCAATTATACTTAAATGCACTTATCTGTTTCCAAACATGATTCTCAGAGGTCACCTGTTGGCGTTTTTTGCTCCCGTTAAAGGAAGATGTCATAATTCATACTGGACGTTCAGGAACCAAGGCACAGATAAGGTAGCGATGAGATAAGTTGTAATATGGAAGCGGAAGTTATTTTAGCGGGAGATCACCCCTTCCCGCGTATGAATTTGAGGCTGAATTAATTTTAATTTAATCCTGACTGGGGTGCTCCAGAGTGACTAAAAATAGTCTTCGCCATGGAAAAGTAAAAGTGGCTCTTCTTCCCTTCTGTCGTAGAGTGCAGATGTTAAAAACTTGGGTTCTGATATCTGACTTCCCAGCTTGCTGGGTGTGTGCCGTTGAACCTGAAGGCTACAGTTTATTCTCCTCTATCGGGAAGGTGGTGGACGCCCGTGGGCCTGTTGAATCACTGACCATTTCGTCTTCATGGTATAGTGTGGTGCAGAGTCGGTGCTTCATAAATACTTATTGGATGCATAAATGAATAAGTATAGTCATGAAAATTCAGTGGTAAAAAGTACACGTACTCATTAACTGTTAGCGAGTTATTGTGTCGATAATTATCATAATCAATACAGTATTAATAACGATCATTTGAATCTTAGAAAAATCTGTTGATCCACTTATTTGGGCCAGGAAACAGAGCCAAACTCAATAAAACCGTGGAAAACTCCAACACATCACCAGCAATTAAATGCAAAATACAACTTCAGTGGAATACCTTTACTGCTTATAGAAGAGCAAAACAGAAGATCAATAACATTCAGAGACACGGGGGTGGGAGACTTGGGTGCTCTCAGATGCTGTTGGCAGGAACGTAAACTGGCTCAACCTTTCCGAAGAGTGATCTGGCTAAATATATCAAAATTGAAAACTGTATGCAAACCTTTGACTAAGGAATCCTACACTCTAAGTTTCAGAAACAAAAATTTAACAAAGATATATACCCAGAGGATTTTTTGCAGTATTAGGTGTCTAAAAGAGATGAATCGTAGATGTTTGTCATCAGGATATATGTAAATAAGTTATGTCATGTGCATAGAACAAAAGTCTGGGATCCATTAAGAAGAATCTTTATAGGGGCGCCTGGGTGGCTCAGTCGGTTGGGCGGCTGACTTCGGCTCAGGCCATGATCTTACGGTCTGTGAGTTCGAGCCCCGCGTCGAGCTTTGTGCTGATGGCTCAGACCCTGGATCCTGCTTCAGATTCTGTGTCTCCCTCTCTCTCTGCCCTTCCCTTGCTCACGCTCTGTCTCTATGTCTCTCAAAAAAAAAAAAAAAAAAAAAAACGTTAAAAAAGAAGAATCTTTATGGACTGACGTGTGAATTTGCTAAGCCACAGTGTTAGTGATATAAACAAGTTATGATCCAGCATGCATGGTATACTTATGTTTGTTTTTTTTGAAGAATAGACTAGACTACATGAAACTAAGAAGGATTATGGGAAATAAGTTGTGGGTCAAACCTAAAGAGTTATCACCTGCAGAAGGGGATTTATTAGGTGTGGTTGTGATGGATTCATTATTTCACATATTCTAACTGATACTATCACCTGTGGTTTTACTTTACTTTGCATTTGTAAGACAAGACAAATGCATTGAATTTATTTAACAGTAGTTTTAAATGTGTGTGAACCTCTTGGTAAGTAACCAACCAAATCAACAAACGAAGGGCAGCCAGGCCCATCTGACTCACACCCTCGTCCATCCGGGCTGTGCTCCCAGGCTTGCGACTTAATTGGCTACCAGCTGGTGCTGATTAGCAAGTGTACCAGTATAAATGGAAGCTTCCTGAAAGAGGACTGGTTGAATCCCCAGACCTGATACGAAGAGTTCTTTAAACTTCCCCATTCTCAGGACCTTCCAGTAATATAACTCAGAAAGTAAGACCACTTGGGATACTTCTCAAAAATATGGACGAACTCTCAAAATTATGTCCTTGGCCTCAGAATGGTTTCCGTAGCCATTAGCTAAACGCCTGCCAAAAAGTTATTCTACTAAAATGTTGAAGTCCTGCCCCTGGGAAGATGGGCATAATGACTGTGGCTCTTTGGGAACGGGAACTGAAGGGATAGTTTCTTGCACTTGTTAGAATCAACTCCATTTGATGTCTGTGAATGAAATGTCCGTCTTATTTTTACCATATTGACTTTTGAGAAAGAATCACATTTTAAAACATTATATTTGTAAGTAAAATCATAATTACAAGAAAAATGATGAAACCGTAAAATAAGTAAGGCCTGTTTTTTAAAAAATTAATCTCCTGCTTTAAACAAAATCAAACCTTGTATTGACCCGAGAACTTGGTTAATGAGGCATTTGCCAAATCGTCGAGTTTTTATGGCTTGCCAAGTGTGTAATTACTTTGCTTGGCACTTTTAGAAAATGTTATTATAAACTCTTCTTCCAAAGAAAATTATGCAACATAATTATTAACTCTAAAATTACACACACATTTATCTGCTAGTAGTCGCTTTCATGCTTCAGCTGTCACTGAAACATCAGCTGCTTGAATCACACACCTGTTCACAATGATGTTTTCAATGTGTTTCTACTAATTTCCCATTATATGGTAGAAAGCCAAACACCAGGAAAGAGAAAGTAACAAAAACTGAGCTTTAATAGGAACTCATTTCTCATAACATTGGAGACCCCCATCGCATTTGCATGGAAGGGGACTGTCGGATCCTCGTCCACCTTGGCAGTGTTATTCATGGTCTTTGTTATACATTTTCCATCCATTTTGAATATTTCAACCAGAAACAGCAGCACTTCAAACTCACACACGCAAAGGCAAGGTGGCTCATGTCAGGGTTAGATTTTGTTCTTGCTTTCTCTTGCATGTTGTCTCTAAAAGGAAAGAAAAGCATGCCTTTTTTCTAATGGACAAGAGAAAATATGCCAGGAAAAAACTTCCATGAAAATTAGCACCTTTATTTCTAATCTTCATCCAGACTTTGCCTCTCAATTTCCCTTCTTTGAGACGCCTGCCGTCTGCTAACCAGTAAGCTCTGAGGACGGCACCCATAACCTCCACACCCTAACACCTGCTCAAGCTTACTTCTTCCCCGCCGCTCAGCGATTATTTGTTAATTGACTGAATGTCCTTGTTCAACGTTCGCTTCCATTCACTAGCGAATCAGAACGCAGAAACCGTTATGGGCGAATTGTGTTTCCCCCAAAATTCAAATCTTGAAGCCCCCGCCTCCAGGATGTGAGAACATCACTGTATTTGGACATGGGGCTTTAAAGAGGCCATTGAAGGTTAAATGAGGTCATCGGGATGGGTCTTAATCCAATATGAATGGTGTCCTAATAGGAAGAGGAGATCAGGACAGAGACCCACACAGAGGGACAACGTGGGGCACAGATGACCACCTGCAAGCCCCAGAGAGAGGCCTCACAAGGACCCAAGCCTACTGACATCTGGACCTTGGACTTCCAGCCTCCGGTACTGTGAGAAAATAAACTTCTGTGGCCAAAGCCTCTCAATCTGTGGTCCTTTGTTATGGTGGCCCTAGTGGGTAATGGTCCGCTCTGCTTAGGAGAGAACTCTTTACGAGTAGCTATGGAATAACTCAAGCTACCTGCACTGAAATTTCATTTTGAATTCCAAGATAGAAGAGAAATTCAACTGTGGCAGCATGGTGGGATCCATCCGTAGAGCAGTGCCACCTCCAAGAAGCCCCAGAGACTCAGGAGTCCAGGGTTTCCTGGGTGACCAGGTCCAAGGAGGCTGGAAAAGGCACAGCTGACATCTCCACATGTTCCCAGCTTCCACCGTGAGGGAACGTGCCAGCATTTGCTTGGATGGTAGTAGGCAGCGTTGCCCTCCTCCTTGGATCCGTCTCCATCCTACGAACCTCCAAGTGTCCTGTGAAAGGCCCATTGGCAATTGCTGGAAGTTCATAATGACCATGCAAGGGGGAATTCTAAAAATGCACAACCACACACAGAGCCCCTGGCCTCCCAAGACGTGAGGGGCAGCCGGTGTCTTCGTGTGAAGTATCACGCTCCAGATGCTGGGCTAGCGACTCCCTTCTGGTGGAAATGCGATAGCCGGTCAAACTCCAGCTAATCCTCACAAGTGCTCTGTGTCCAATGAAGGTCTGATGCCGAACCCGTTGCTCTTTGCAGAGAAATAGGCTTTACCGAATCCTTACATGCTAAATGAGAGTGCCTATCGCTCGAATGAATACAAACAAACAAACAAACCGGGTTTGGAATTCTCCAGGCAGTGCTGGGCTATTTCCACTTTTACTGACCCCACACTTCTTAAATTGATTGCTTCTTTTGCCTCTGATTTGGCAATAGAGATTCATATTTATTTTTCTGGGGGGAAAGGACACAAATAAAGAAGCTCTGAAAACATAACCTTTTTTTCCCTATGGCTGCTGAGAGTTTATTAATATCCACCCACCATGACCATGCCCTCTGGTGTTTTTTCAGAGATTATTTTGCTTTTTGCTGTATGCCTCCTGAGATAATCCAAAGAAATCACATGCAAATCTACATGATGCATTCTTAGAAAACATTTTTAGGTCCCATTTTAAGGGAAGAGTGAGACATATTTTCACTTTTACACCTTCTGTTCCCACATGAAAACATTGACTTGAAAGCCAGGCTGGCAAACAGCTCTCCACTTCAACAATAAAAATGCACTGAAATCCTTCCAGTGATACCAGAAGTCATGTCGAAGATATAGGTGTTTAAATGCACATAGAATATATGGGAATATACCATGTAGAACCAAAGAAATTGAAATGACTTTTCAGTTCAACATGATAAAGAATAATATCAGCATAATTTCTACTGGAATGTTCACTTAGCCCTCAATGGAATACCAAATGAAGCAACGACAACAAAAAAAGATGAGTCTGCTCATTACCCTTTGGGTAGTGAAGGCAGGGGTGTAAGAAAAGAGATTTATTCTCAAGGGGAACCTGCACCTTTTTCCAGGAAGCAGTCACCCTCTGAATGAAGGCAGAGCTTAATATCAGCAGTGTCAGTTCACACGAACAGTGCGGCATTCAAACAGAGAATCCTATAGACTTGTCGCCGGAGACTTGACTACCAACTCTACAGCACGAGTGTATAGTTCGCTTTTCCAAAGGCATTATTTTTTTTCCAGTGATTAACTGGAGAAAACTGGTAAAGTCAGACACATATTAATTTTCAAACTCAGAGAAGGACTTATGAACCCATACCTGGACAGCCTCGTTTTGATTTCCACGCGGTAAGAGAACACTCCCTTGGACTTGTACCTTATGGTTCTTTTCCATTATGTCTCAAAAGCTTGCTATGTGGGAAAAAGATCACGCTGCTTATGAGAGAGAGCTGCTCTAAGAGAGCCCCAGGCCTGGAAATGTCTCACGTTAATGCTTCCCAACACTCATCAGTTCTTACCGTCTGACTCAGCTGTGAACAAACGAATGTGCCATTTCCTGGAGTCCATATTTAGCAAATTTACCTTAAAACCTACTGTCTACAGTAAACAGTACATACGTTATATGATGCGCCTATAATTCGGGGAACCTCTTCTTTACAATCGGCACAATATGCTTCAAAGTATATCTGAACAGTAAATGGAGTTTCGGCTGCACGAAAACCATTTGCAGCTGCTCTTTCAAAAAAGCCGCATTCCCCGAAGTTTTCCTGATTTCCTGAATTGTGTTGAGATCACACAATTCTCAGATAAGACAGCAAAACTTGCTTTTTACTAAGAACCTTTTCTTTAGGAAGAACAATTCCGGGCATCAAAAGTGGCATGGTAAATTGAAGCCTAACCACTGCCACGGTGGCTTTCCGTGGCGTCCCAGATTGTGGGCACGTGAGAAAAATCTCATCAAGGTGTCTTCGTGCCTGGCATCGAAAGGAGTGTTTTAAGTCGGAGACGGAGAAAAAAGGAGTGCTGTAGTGCGAAGGGGAGAGGGTGCCCAGATGATCAGTGTGTCGGGGCTGAAACGCACTAGAAGGATTCTCACTTGTTGTCCTGGAGTAGAAGCTCCATGATATCATCCCTCGTCCCCAAACCCACTGAGCAAGGACCTGTGGATTGGGCAGCCACCAGCCTTGTTGCTTTCTGCCCATTTAGCTCCTCACTCCTCATCGCTTTTGTGACATCTGCCGTGGACACCAAGGAAGGACCTTCTGAGTGATGGGGTCGACTATGAACTCACACTACTCCGAGAAGTGTGAAGAATACCCAGACATTAAACTTGTGCATACATTATTTAATCTCGGTCATGAGTACTCTACCCCTGGCTCAGCAGGAAACAGATTTTGCAGTTAACATTCTTTATTTTCTCCAGTTTCTAGCTGCCCTTCCTCCTAGATCATTCCCTTCCATGTGGGTGCTCAGTCTTTAAGAGTTCAGCTTCCTTCTTCTTCCTCTCCCCAAGATGGTGTCAGGGTGGATGGAGACCTTCTTCATGGCTCGTGGACCCTGGGTCTTGGCTGGCCTTCATGGAGGTGCTGTTTCTTGTGCTTGGCTAGGCCACTGTCCAGCCCCCACTGGCTGCTGTGGCTGCTGAAGGTACAGCTAAGTAAGTCATAGTCTGTCTTCTCTTAGCTCACCTGAGCCTAGAAATCCTTCCCTCAATCTTCCTTGGTTCCCTCACTGGTTCCTTTGGGTCTCAATGTTGCTCATGTTCAATCCTTGGCTTAGAGGGTCACTTTGCATCTCTCAAGTGATGCCAAGTCACTTCTGACTATCCCCTGGAACTCAGAGAGACCCCAGGGGGAAACTTAGTCCTCCTTCTGCCTCTCCAATGACTTCCATAGGATGTGGTCACCTCCGTTGGGGCAAGGGACCTCTGTAAAGAGATTTTCTCCTGGGACGCAGAGGGGGAATCATATTCCCTACACTGATGCAATCTGGTTTAGTAGAAAAGATCTCAGAATCAGATCCCAATTGCCTGTGTTAGTATCTGGGCCACGTATGACCTGTGAGAAATTGGCCCAATTATTTACATTTGTAAGGCTTCAGTTTCCTCACCTGCGAATTGCAGATAACAAAAATAGTAGCTTCTACCTCTTGTGCTAATACTTTTGTACCATTCTGAACGGTAAACACTGTGTAGTTGGGCCTCAAACATTGCTGACCATTATTTTACTATAACCCTGAGTCTGTGGTGGTAGATGAGATAGAGGGAGAAAGTAGGCGCCTGGCCGCTGAGCCAGTATGATGCTACAGACACCTTAAAACGCACCACTGCCACGGGGCACTTGACTGTTTATGTGTCAGGCATGGTGATTAGCAGATTATGATGCCTTGAGACTGGCTCTACTTCAATGTTTATTTATTTTTGAGAGAGACACACCCAGAAGCATGAGTGGGGGAGGGGCAGAGAGAGAGGGGGGGACACAGAATCCAAAACAGGCTCCAGGCTCTGAGCCTGACACGGGGCTCGAACTCATGGACTGTGAGATCATGACCTGAATGGAAGTCAGATGCTTAACCGACTGAGCCACCCAGGTGCCCTTAAACTTTTTTTAAAAGGTTATTTATTTTCAGTGAGAGAGCTGGCAAGACAGGGACAGAGAGAGAGGGAGACAGGGAGCCCAAGTACGTTCTGTGCTGTCAGCACAGAGCCCAATGTGGGGTCTGAACCCACAAACTGTGAGATCATGACCTGAGCTGAAGTCAGATGCTTAACCGACTGAGCCCCCCGGGCGCCCCAAGACTGTCTCTAGTTTAGCCCAATTTTACAGCTCAGGGAAAGTCAGAAAAACTACGTCACCTGTTCAATGTGAACAACTCTATCTTAATTTTAATGTATAGTTTGGTTTCTTATCTTCAAATTAAGTTGTAACTAATTCAATGCCCATGTGTGTGTTGATCTATTGCAAGTATACATGTATACATGGACATCCGGATTGTTTTTCTATGTTGATTACACTGGTGCATTAAATATAGATAGATTTTTTTGAAATGTTTATTCATTCTTGAGAGAGAGAGAGCACACTGGGGAGAAGCAAAGAGAGGGGAACAGAGGATCTGAAGCGGGCTCTGTGCTGATAGCAGAGAGCCTGATGTGGGTCTCCAACTCATGAACTGTGAGATCATTACCTGAGCTGAAGTCAGACACCTAACCGATCGAACCACCCAGGCGCCCAAAAATATAGATGGATTTTTAAAAACAGTCATAGTGTCAAGAAATAATAAAGTTCAACTTGCCATCTTGGAAAGGAGACTATTCCATTGGCCTCTGTATTAACTCTGCCTCACCGTTGAACAAATTACCCCTAAACCTAGAAGGTTAAAACAGTAGACATTAATCATCCCACATTCTCCGAAGGGCAGGAATCCAGAAGCAGTTTAGCTCGTGAATTCTGGCTGAGGGTTCTCTCCAAAGGCTGCACTCCAGCTGTCAGGGGGGCCGTATCATCTGAAGGCTTGACCGGGGCTGGAGAATTCACTTCCAAAATGGAGGCGGCACCTGGATGGGGGCTGGACGCCCCACTTCCTCACCGCATAGGCCCCCTTAAGGGCTGCCTGAGTGCTTCGTGGAATAGTAGCCGCCGCCACCCAGGGAGTGAACTGAGAGAGACCAGGTAGGCAACAGCTTATAATCTGGTCCTCAAAGTCAAACACCATCATGTCCACCTCATTGTACTTACAGAATGAGCAAGCCAGCTCCTATCAAGGGGAGGAGAGTCAGACTCCCCCTTTCAAGGAAGGATTATCATGCGTGGTTGAACCCTGGTATCCCATGATGCACCCGAAGTGCGCCGTGGCTCGCAGATCACTTTGTTTGGATGCTTTGGCTATGGCTTCAGGCAGGGCGCATCATGCACATGCGTGACTGCCCGCAGCCAGCACAGAAAGCGCACACGCCTGGGGACTTGCTGTGACGCCGGCCCCTGGTTTTCTGCCCTCTCTCCAGTGACCCAATGCATTCTTATTTCAATATGGCTGAAAACCTTAAGGCACACATTTTATCACAGGGGGCCAACCAATTGGGAAAGATGATTCTGTGGCCCTCGGCAAATCCAAATAGACTAGGTTCCTACTTACGGAATGCTTCTTTGAAAGGTTTTTCTAAATATCTAATAACTCTTAAGTATTTGAGGTTTCCCAGCATCGTGGCTAACCTCTTGTGGTTTCATCCATTTGGGACAGTGCCGTGCCTCCTCATGGGAGTGACCCCTCATCCCAATCTTGGCTTAAACGCTACCTCTTTAGGGACCCCTTCTCAGACCAGCTTGTCCAAGAAGAATCTATAATCTGTTACATTATAGGTTACACTTATTTTTCATTTTCCTTGATAGAACTTAGCATACTTTGTAATGATATGATTATTTATAGTCTTATTTGTGTGTTGTCTCTCCCCTCTAGATTGTAAGTGCTATAAAGATGGTTTTATTCCAGATGTATATTCAGCCCCTAACACTTTTAGCACTTAGTAATTGCTCAGTGATAATAGTCTACTGAAAGAATAAGTGAAGGACTCAATGACCATGCCTATGAATGTCTATTGAAACGCAAAGAACTGCATGGCAGTCTTTTTTTATGTTTATTTATTTTTGAGAGAGAGGGACAGGGGAGGGGCAGAGAGAGAGGGAGACACAGAATCTGAAACAGGCTCCAGAATCTGAGCTATCAGCACAGAGTCCAATGCGGGGCTTGAGCTCAGGAACCAGGGAATCGTGACCCGAGCCAAAGTCAGAGACTTAACCCACTGAACCCCCAGGCACCCCTTGCATATCAGACTTGAAGAAGGCAGAGCATCTGGAGGACAGTATAAGCATCAGTGGGAACTTAAAAACATCCCTAAAACAGTGTGTGTGTGTGTGTGTGTGTGTGTGCTCGCACACGAGCGTGTGTATTCAAGCGTTTATACAGATTATAGATAAGAAAATAGGGAGGAGGGAGGAGTCTGTGCAGACCTTGCCAACTTCAATTACATTTCCCAGCATTTGTAGCTCAAAGATAATAAAATTCGGCATCTCTTTTAGCATTCAGAATTGTTAATTCACAAGCGAGCAGTTTAGATGAAAATCTGAATTTTCAGCAGCAACAGTAGGAAAATCTTCATGTACTGCAGTTGAGAAAAGTCGTCAGTGATGAGTGCTCCTGGTCTCATGGGGCGGGCGGGCTTCTGCACTACCTGCAGAGTGGGGTGAAGTAGCCGGCTCTCTACACAGGACCCTCGAGGCAGCGACACGCCCACGTGTAAGAGTGAGAAGAGTGAGGCCGGATGGTGCTGAGGGCAGACATGGGATGCTCCTTCGACCCTACAGCAGAGGAATGTGCTGCTTGCCCGGGCTTGGCACCTGGTCAGAGCTCTCCAGTCGGGAAGTTAAATGGTCATGGGAAGAAGACCATGGACACGGCGCATTTTACACACAGGCTTAGCCACATGCCTGTGAACAGATGGACATTTAGATCATTTTTCTAACCCAGTATTCCCCGTGTGGAGCCAAGATGTGCCATTGGAAAGTGAGAATTTCAGCCTATCGTCATGAAAATAGGCATCCGTGTATTGGCACTCTGCCTAATTGGCATTTTGTTGAAGACTAGCAGACTGGGGTTGTCTGTTTGCTTCAACCGGTATGCCTGCGAACCTGCCTCACGCCAGGTGTGTGTGGTCCTGGAAGCTCCACAGGTAAACCGTGGGCTCTGCCGTCAGGCATCTTTCTTGAAACACACTGTGACCGGGACAGCTATTCCAACTAAAACTTAAGCAACATGAGTTACTCCAACACATGGGCGCCTTTGGAGTGTACGTGTGTGGGCATGTGAACCTGTACACGGAATGCACACAGAATGCCAGCCTGTCTGAACTTCTACTGATCTGTCTGTAGGATTTAGGGACTTTGGACAAGACACGGAGCCTTTCCTCAGAGCACGATGTGGTAAAGGATTCCAGGGAGAAGACACGACGGGGTCCTTGGGGGTGGATTATTAAAAGGGAACGTAGGCATCAGTGACTCATTGGCAATTCAGCGTATGAGTTGTCACTAAGCTTTGCTCATCGCTGGCTGGAGGCATCTGGGTCTTCTCCTAGAAAACAAACCCTCGAGGCTTCTTAGAATGTTTCAAAATCATCCGTAAATAGGTTTAAAATTGTTCAGTTTCATAAGTACAGTGAACTCAGTTGCCTCCAAAAATACACATCCCACAGACATTTCTTTGGACAATTGTCAGTCTCTCTCAAGCTTTTTCAGTCCTAATGTTTACTGTGGTACGCAACCGGGTTATACATAATTGTATTTCCCATGAATTTATCTGCCTCAGTAAGAGACAAAACTTAGTTTAAGTATCTCAAATCTATGATTGCTTTTAGAATATAAATGTTCTGTGTGCTCTGAAAGAGGGATGAATCATAGGGCATTAGTGAAAAATGTCGGAGTCATACCGCAGCCTCCACAGGTGACTGATGACTGCTTATCACAATTTCCACTTCGAGGTATTAGGCGCTCCGTGATTCATCACCCGTGTTTTAGGAATCTGACTAATGGGGGTAGGAGCATTTAAACCTTACAGCAAAGGCTTTACATCAAAGGTAACTCGCACGCTTATTCTACCTTAAAACAAATTTGGAAACCAAATGTGGAACTGAATGACGAAGCTCACATAATTACCTGTGTGTACCCTCCCGTGCGCCTTGCTGCTGGTAACAGCGGCTCCCCTCTCTTCCGCCTGCTCTGAATTCAGTCCGCCATCTTGCCGCCCTGCAATATCCGACATGCTCACGCGAAAGCAAATAACAAAAATGCTAAATGACTCATTCATTTCCATATTTAAAAGATTTATTATTCAACACTGCCTGCGTGCGGCATTTCTTCACTCTCTTATAAATATTTTACACATTTTGAGAGCTCCAAATCTAAACCACCAATTAGCTAAATTAACAACCCAAATCATTGATGAACAGTATGCTTAAAGTTCTGGGTGTTTAGTCTTTATTTGTGATAGGCATCGTGTTTGAGCGTTCTAGAACCAAAGCTTTGTAGAGAAATCTGTATCTGTGGGGAAGATTTAGCAACTCGCCCTCTTCAGGGTGGTTGCTCTACAACTATCTACAAAAATTAATTATTGAGAACTCATCACTCACTAGGAAGAGTAATTTTTTTTCTTTCTTTTGTCCTCTGCCTCCACTTCTGCGGTCCCCGCCACACCCCAACCACTGAGACAGTGCTACTCCTCTTCTGGGTGCCCAGTTAACACGAGCAACCCAGAGTGACCTTTTCCCTTCAGTTCACCCACGCACATGACCAGTTGGCTAGGATGTCCAACTTGATTGATGTCTTTTTCTCTGGACACAAGGAATATCTTACAAATGTTTCAGAATTGAGAACAAACATTTGGAAGCTTAGCGTATGATCAGGAGAAATACACTTCTACAGGCTCTGCTCCCCAGAGAGCGTTACAGCCGTCTTGAAAATTCTGCTCCTAACCTTCCCGTAAACAAATTCCTACCCGGCACTAAAAGCTACTTAGTCACGCTTAAATGTTAGATACGAATCAAATGGATTTTATATTTCAGGTTACAACATGGGACTTTGGCACTACGCTCAGACCTTTTACAAAAGGGGACGCTTCCCTCTTGTTACAGTGGGCAGAGCCGGGACTAGAACTAATCATTTTCAGATTGTTCTCATGGTGCTGGGAGTGTGCGTCTCCTTTCCCCCCTCGCTCCTCTCCTGTGTCCCCAGAGAAGCCTTCCCTCAGCTCCTTTGCTCCTTCTGCGTTGTGATCTATAGTCTAACCTCTTAAAATGCATGAACTAACCTTGGGATATACACATTTAACAGAAAGTCAAGATAGACTCCGTATAAAATGGCTACCTTTAGAAATATTTTAAATATGTTATTATAGAATATTCCACTTTGAGGGATTTTTCCATTTATAGATAAATTGGTCTATTTGAGTAACCTAAAATTACGATTTTTGCTTTCCCACGAAACCACCTCTAATCCTGCAGCTACCAGGCCAGCCTATAAAGATAATATCCTAAATCTACCTTACACTTCTTCCATTTCTGTTCAGTTCTGATTCCTTTTCCTGCAACACAGGATTTCTCACTCTCTAGGGGGGAAACAAAAGTTGTTCAGGTTTAAAGCTGCCGAGGCAGGCCTGGGGTGCCCATTCTGTGCTTCCCACTGGCTCATCTTTCCAGGGGCGTCTCAGGGGTCGCTTGGGATTGGGGCTGGTGGCTCCCAGTGTGCCCGCTCTGACTGCCTCGTGGTTGCTTCTGTGAGGCTCCTGATCTCGTTGGCTTGATTGCGTCCACGTTTTTTCTCTTATTGCCTCCGTGACGTCAGTGGGTATTATTGCCAACAAGCAAATGGTGCTCATTCTGTGCCAGGCACAGCTCTGTGCTGTTTATAGAGATGACTGTGTCAAAGGCCTCCTAAGTCAACCCTGTGGGTTGGGTACCCATTTATGTTGCGATGGGTAAAGGGGGCAAAGGCTGGCCTGGTGGTTTGATGGCTTTCCCAGCTGGCCCCAGAGCCAGAGTCTGGAGAGACGGTGGTCGCCAGTCATTTCCAGCTTCCCCATGCTTCCTCGGGGTTCCTGAGGGGAGGAGGGGTCTGCCGTGGGCCGACTTGACCCTCTCGGCGATTACCATCGAGCGCGGTGCAGAAAGATCCCGAGACTCGTTTTCCGAACAATCGCCAGGGCCCAGATGTGGCCTGAGGAGGTCTTAATCGTGGAGGCTCACAGTCCAGTCAAAGCCGCCAGTGATCCGAGCACCATTTATGAGGGCGGCTGTGTGAATGGGGAACGGCAAAAGGAAGGAGTCATCAAACATCCCCGGCCCGGCCAGTTTGTCACATCAGATAGGCCTGCCAAGCTCTGGGTAATGAGGGGTGTCACTGTCATTCCCGTTCACATACAAGGAAGCAGAGGCCCAAATAGATGCCACCTCCACTAGGTCAGCTGGCTAACGAGAGGCGAATCCGTCCCTCTGGGCTTCCGTAACGGAATACCATGGGCTGGGAGGCTCAAACCACAGAAATTTCTCACAATTCTAGAAGCTGAGAAGTTCAAGATGAGGTGCTGGTCAGTTAGGAACCTGGTGAGGGTCCTCTCCTTGGCTTGTAGGTGGCGGCCTCTTGCTGTGTCCTCACGTTGGGGGAGAGAGAGGGTGCAAACTCTTCGGTAAGGGCACTGATCCCTTTGGAGGAGCCCACCCTCGTGACCTCATCTAGCCCTAACCCCACCCCCCCAAACACCGTGATGCTCTGGTGCAGCATATGGATTTGGGAGGGACACAGCACCACTTCTGACACAGGCTTGTCCAGTCCTAGCACTGCTGCCATTCGGGGCCGGAGAATTCTCTGTGGCAGGGGGTCGTCGTGAGACTCGAAGGATGGTTAGCAGCACCCGTGGTCTCTGCCCTCACGACCCAGTAACAGCGTTTCCCCAGTTACGACAACCAGAATGTCTCCAGACACTCACGAGTTTCCTCCAGGAGGCAGTGTGGCCCGTGCTGGGCCCGCATCGGGCTAACCCGTGCCCAAAGCCTGGGCTTGTACCTGCGATACCGTCCCAAGGAACTCTGGAGGTGACCCCAGGATTCTGGGGTTAGTGACGAGGGGCTGTACCAAGCACCTTAAGCCACCTTCTCGCCCTAACATCCGTACGCCTTTACTCAGGAAGCCCATAACCTTGTAGAACAGGCAGGCAAATGCAAAATTAGCTGTAAGCACTTTGTGTTTTGTTTTGATTGTTTCCATCTGGGAAACACTGACTGGAGAAAGTCAAAGGCAAAGCTTTCATGGAACTTCTCTGTCCGTGGCTCGACGAGAAGGAAGTTCACGTTTGTTTTTTTTTTTAAACGTTTTTATTTATTATTGAGAGAGAGAGAGACAGAGCATGAGCATGGGAGAGGCAGAGAGAGGAGGAGACAGAATCCGGAGGAGGATCCAGGCTCCGAGCTGTCAGCACAGAGTCCGACGCGGGGCCTGAGCTCCCAAACTGTGAGATCACGACCCGAGCTGAAGTCGTACACCCAACCGACTGAGCCACCCAGGTGCCCCAGAAGTTCACGTTTTTAAGGGGTCACTTACCTGTGGCTTTCATGGAGACAGGCAGTAAGACGCATAAGTAGTCAGCCCCATTCCCTAACGCTCAGAGAAGCCTGTTCTTGAAGGGCTTAAGGGATCCCCTGGTCCTGAACAGGACTTGGTGACCACCCAGCGGTGGCTTTCTGGGCCGGGAGGCCTGTGAACGGTGGGTCTGTCTGCCCGTCACCCCGTTGAGACACCCCCGCATCTTCAACATCGGGGACGCCTGCTGGCTCCCTGACTGATGGGAGATTTTCTGAAACCAACTACATATTCAAAAGATGAAACCAATACGTGAGGATTAAGTACTTCGGTGAAACAGAAATTACAATTATAATATATTTTTTAACAGAAGTGAACAGGTGGTGTTTTAAATCTATCCAAGATTAACCCGTATTCAACACTCTGAGCGCCGGGGCTGCCGCAATAAACATTGTCTAATTATGTATTCTGGGGAGTGCGCTTTACGCTAGGTTTTCAAATTGGAATTTGGATCCAACTGAAGTTATCTACATAGTGCAGTTTTCGTGTATAATAAAGTAGGGATTCAAAATATTAAGTATTCTTGAAGCAACTTCACTCTGGGGTCTCCCTGCCGCCGCTCCCTGCAGAGGGTTGTAGCTGAGAACGGCGAGTTCAAGAGCTAAGGGTCCTTCCTGCCTTTGAACTCCTGGCTGCCTCCAGAACACTTTTGTGGGTCCGGGGTAGTGGTGGGATTTGCAGTCCCAGATTTTCCTAAAATTTAGTCTATTCTGCATGTTTGGTGACATTCTTGGAGCATCCATTACGAGGTGGCTGGACGAGGCGGCTGTGGTTTTAAACACGGAGTCCGCGTTGGCATCGCCGAGGTCAAGGACGCAGGAAGGCCGCGTGGGCCGGGACTGGGGCCCCAAATGGTGACAGCAGAAACGACTTACATTTCGGCGGAGCCGGCAGGAGAACGTGGAGTCCGGCCGGTGTCCCACTCTCCTAGGAGATGTGTTAGGCCCCCCTCAGCCTGGGTAGGGTGACATGTTGAGCCCAGCTCGAAACGGAATACTTTGATAACGTTTTCTCGTAAAACCTGTCCCGTCCATTCCAGCATTTCCACAAATGTCCCCTCCCCCCATCTTCTTAACGGACCCGAGCCTCTCCTACAGCGGGTGCCAGGAAGGGGCATCGGAGGGAGGCTGTGACGGAGGGCCCCTCTGAGCTGCGTTCAGCAGCAGCACCCCCACCCCGGGGCTTGGCCTCCACACACACATCCCTGTCACTCATGCCCTGTGCCCGCCGGGGGCTCAGATGCTCCCCAGACCCCTGTAGCCTGACAAGTTCATAGCACGGGGGCCTCCCTACCTCGGGGAGTGAGCCGCTGTACCACCCTGCATGCGTACCCTGAAGCCCAAAGGAGTCCCACTTCCCACCCCCCCAAAACAAAGTCACCTGAGAAGGTCATTTGGACCTTGTGCTCACAGTGTGCTGTCTGTCGTCCGTGTTTAGAGGAACCGAGACATCAAGTCGCAGGAATGCACACTGACGTTCTCGTACAGAGGAACCCAGTTTCTTCCCCGGATTCCGAGCTAGGCGTCGCTGGGCACGGTCATGCCCAGTCCAGAGCCCGGTGCAGAGGACCCAGGCTTCTGTATGTGAAGACACTACTTGGAAGGCTGGGGACCCAACGGTCCCGGGATGGGCAGCCATCTTTTATTACTTCTTATTTACCCACCCCTGGGGATTCCTGGGTCTTGTCGGACCCACTGTCCCCTCACGGGATTGTGGACACTGTTTCAAATTTCACAGGAACTGTCCTGAAAATGACCTTCTCCACCTCTCAGAGGTGCGGAAAGTTCTAGAACCCTTGTCACTACAGACGCTCACATGATCTTTCCAGGGTTCAGCATCAGAAACGAGGAATGTTTCCACGTTGTGTACAATTTGCATATTAAAGAGGGAAATATCAAAAGTAAATCTGCTCTGAGCCCAAAGGCAATGCTATTTGCGTCCATATAAAAGAACACGGGACATTAGGGGTTTTGTGGGGCCTCGAGTCGCAGGAGTAAAAACAGAGAAATACGGGCCAGGGTAAGTTTTGACATTCGGCCAACCTTGGGCCAGGCTCTGGAATGTTCTCTGCCAACTCCACTGAAACATCTCCGTGCCCCTGACCCCAGGCGCACAAAGTTCCCTAGGGTGGCAAAGCCTTCCCCAGCATGGAACCACAGGATGGTGCCTGTGGTTCATAATAAAAAGTTCAGGAGAAAATATATTTGGTAAATGATGTCTTACGTGAAGTTGAATAATTTTTGTACAGGAATTGCCTAGATCTGTTAGCATAACAACGGCAGCTGGATTATTCAAGGGGGTAGAATACTCGGCGTTTCTCAAGTGTTTTTAACAGAAAATCTTTGTGGGGGAGGACGCCTCACTCAAGACTGGTGTTGTAAGTAGGGTTGCACTTGGGGGCCCTCTAGGCTTGGAAAGAAGCCGGCGCCCTTAGAGGCAAGACTCTGTCTCCTCTAAAAGGAAGAAGAGGCACTGGTTTAGCCCCGCTGCCCGATGCCACCCGTATCCATGGGCACGCCGCACACCCCGTGTCTGTGTGACGGCGCCTGGGCGCCTCTCCTTGTTTCTGCTCCCACCAAGGCTTTGCCCCTGGGCCCCTGACCATCACCTGGCTGCTTCTTTAGACTCAGCCGTGGCTCCCCCTCTCTCTGCCCCCTGGCCCTCTGTTCCCTCACGAGGCCACGGGCTTGGATTCCCCAGACCTCATCCCTCCGCCATAGCCCAGCTCGCCCTAGTCAGGGGCACGGGGTAGAGACGTCCCTGCAAAGAGAACAGGAGTTCTCACCGAGGAGAGGGACGGCCACGGTGCCGCTTCCCGAGCTGAGGAAACCTCCTGCAGAGGAAGCGTCCCAGGCATCGGCAGCCCCATCGCTGTCAGACTATAAGCCCCTTCTCAGTGCTGCTAAGAGCTTAGACGGGGTGCCTGACAGTTCTGTGCTCGGCCCTGCCACTTCCTGAGAGTCTTGGGCAAGTCACTTCACCTCTGAGCCTCAATACCTCTCTGGAAATTAATGACGAGTCTAAAAAAATCAGAATGTCTCATGAGAGAATGCCTGTAGCATTCCTAGTCTGAGCATCTGGCACACAGGAGGCAAGGAGTGCATGTAATTCGTGTCGTTATCGTCCCCAGTCGGTGCCGGCGCCTTGACCGGGAGAACCATGCAGAGGCTCAGAGCCTCCCTTCCCGGCAGGGCTCCCCCCGCCCCCCCCCGCCCCCCGCCCCGGCTCAGGAGACAGGCAGGAGTGTGTTCTTTCCCTTGCAAATTGGAACCTGCCTTCTCCCTGGGCGGTGCTTGCCCGGAGCTGTGCCTCTCCAGATTAAACGCTGCTGTTGGCACTGAAGCACGCAGATTTATTTGGTCATCGTATTTGTTGGGCTGCTTTGCGGGGAAAAATGATGGCTCCTAATTAACATAGCAACACATGAATCACTTCTGGAGTCCTTGCCGCCCCGACTGCGCGGCTGCGGTCATTTCTTCCAGAAGACAATGAGGGAGAAGATAACAAGCCTGTTGTTCCCCGCCCCCCCCCCCGCCCCCGGGGCTGGATCCTCCTCCGCCCCCGCCTCCTTCTGCCCTGCTGTTCCCTGAGCATGGCAGGCGCCGTGGGGTAGGGAAGGTGTCGGCGGAGACAGGCTGGGGCTGGCGGGAATGACTTGGTCTTTTTGATGACAAATGTTCTCAACTGGGTTATAGAGCTCCCGGGGGGCGGGGGGGGGTAGGAGACGATTTTACAGGGCCATTCCGTTTCGAGGACAGAACAGGGTCTTTATTACTGAGGAGCAGCTTCAAGGTGTCTAAAATCAGAGAGCTGGCCCGCATCCTCCTCCTCCCGTGCACAAAGGCCGAGTCCTCCCCGTGGTCCGCGGAGGGCACCCGGGCAGGCATCACACACAACCAGCCTGGCAGGGTGTCATACGACAGAAGCTGCTGGG
Organism: Paradoxurus hermaphroditus; assembly: GCA_004024585.1. Classification (NCBI taxonomy): domain Eukaryota; kingdom Metazoa; phylum Chordata; class Mammalia; order Carnivora; family Viverridae; genus Paradoxurus; species Paradoxurus hermaphroditus. The sequence continues at coordinate 20,937 of PITB01025614.1, forward strand.
TGGGGCTGGAGCCACTCACCGTGTGCGTCTCTGCCCCTGACGGTGTTGGGACGCAGCCCTTGCCCGTGGGGCCCTCCAGCGCCTCAGCTCCCTCTCACGGCCCAGACACACGCTCCTGCAAGTTCACAAGGAGCTTGTGAGGAAAGTCACAGGCCACGCGCAGCACCACCGTCCGCTCCCACTTCTGGTCTACCCTGGTTTGGCCATTTGCTAAACTATGGGTGCTCGGATTTCCATCCCCAGGTTCAGCCCCAGGCCCTGCTCTGACTTTTCAACACCGCGGGCCCATCTCCGTCCCGCTCGCGGGCATCAGAGACCATGCAAAGCACGGGTGAATCTGGCACCTGTGACTCACAAATCAAAAATCCATAGTAGCTTTTAAATGATAGTGGCCTGTATATTTTGATTCCCTGTGTAGATGGCGGGTTCTACCAGAGGGTAATGATAGACCCTTGTGGCTTCATGGCTCCTATTCTCACAAACTCCAAGGAGTCCTGAACCTACTCCGCTCCTGCTCTTTCCCTGGGCCTCCGGCACCTATACCAGTGGTTGGTACGTAGCAGGTGATCAACGCCTTTTGGTTACATACCATGTGAATGAATGGATAGATGTAGCAACACAGGCTCTTTGAAATAGACCTTGTGTTTTAGTAATTTACACATAATCTTCTATCGGTGCTTTTCAGGCAGCCACGCGTTCAGAAACGTTCAGGTCTGGTTCAGAACCGTATCCATTGAACCTTAACTCTTGACCACCACGCTTGCAGCATATATAGTTGACTTAAGCTTATCTCAGTGAATGATTTTTTTGCTGCAAGTCTCAAGCCTAGCCACATGCTAGAATTAGCTAGGAAACTTTTTGAGACGTTGAAAATGTAATTATGTAAATACACTAAAGCCGTTAAATTATATACTCAAAGCAGATGAGCTATGCGGTATGTAAATTATGTCCCAGTAAAGCTGCTGAGAAATAGTGAATCCACACCTAGACCCTCAAAGTCCACTGGTCAGATTCAGCTCAGGGGAGGTTCAGCTGCTGAAGCCCTCCTCCCCGCAGTGAGTCCAGTGTGCAGCAAAGGCTGAGTCCTACCGGCCGACACGCAGCCCGAGACTCTGTGACAAATCAGTGTCTGGAGACACCGGGAATCCTGGGCCAGTGATGGAGACTGTCGATTATTCTATTTGTATAGACCGGGCTACCCAGGAACCCACATCAAATGCCACGTATCATCGATCATGTCTTAACTCCATTGTTCCCAGACCTGACCAAACACCTTACAAAGCACGGAGATTGTACAGAAGTCAGCTTCCCTTGGCCTACCTTTTACCTCTTGCACCACCAGCCCTGAGTTTGGGGCCTAGAAATCCAAATATTTAAGAGCATCTCCACGGAGTCAGCGACCCCAACCAGGTAGTAGCCCCACTAGGTAGTAGCCCCCTGAATGTGTTGTATTCAAACGGACCCGGTACCCAAGACCCAGGCTCACCGGCAAATAGTCCCACAAGGGTCACCTGCATTATGTTGTTGAGAACTGTTTGCACTCACAGTCATGGAGCTGTTGACACGAGTGACAATCGGTGTGATTAAGGGCAGCGTGGTGTGGTGAGACCCCAACCAGAGAGCGAGGCTAGCCTCTGCCACCTATTGGCCGGCCAGCCGTGGGGCTTGTCCTCGAACCCACCAACACTGCCTTTT
>PITB01025615.1:0-22611 GCA_004024585.1 Paradoxurus hermaphroditus
ATTAAAAAAAAAAAAAAAAAGAAGTGTCTTTGTTGACTTCCATGGCTATGAAAGATGCTTTTGTTTTCAAGTGTCCCCACTGTCTAGCATACAAGTTTCCTCATTCTGACATTGGTATTGTTTTCTCCTATTCCATATGTGTTTTATTACAAGCTCCCATAAATTCTGTGTATATGTAGTATGTGTTAGCTTAATAATCTAGATCTAACACTTTCCAAATGGTTACAAATTATGCACATTAATTTTTAATAAAATTACAAGGGCAGGTAAGATGTTCCATGTATAAGCTATTTTTTGAAATAAATTATGTTAATTGATAAAGCATTCTATTATATAACTCCACTAAAATCTACTGCTTTTAGATACAATGGTATTATATAATGATTCATTCTCTGTTGAATGAGTAGGTAAAATAATAAAATGAAAAGATAAGAGGATACAGATTTTCTAGGTTAGTGTTTACAGTCTATGTTTTTTACATTTCTTATACTTCTGGATTCTATGTCACCTGTATCAGACAGGTGTTCGTGCTCTATCCTTAACAGTTTGGTCTTTACTAGTTCAAATCTGTCTGATCAAATTCCATATGTCAGCATACACTTACTCTGGTTGATTGAGCCCACTCAGCCTACACGCAGGGTGAGCCAGAAGCACCACAGAACTAAGAACGCCTGCAAGTCACCTCTAACCAATGATGGGTGGGAGTTGTTATACGTCTCAGCTCCTTAATCCTTCAAAAAACAAAACTCTGAGGTACAGATTCTAAAACTTCTTCCAGCATTCTCCAACAGGATTAAGTTGCAGTTGCTCACAGTGATAAACTGCTTGAAAACATATATTTTATTTTATCCCTTTCATTTTTCCTCTCTACCGCTCCGCTGAAATTTCCTAGGAAAGCCTCCAAAATAAATACGTGCATTCAAATTTTTCTCTTAAAATCTGCTCCCATAGGAATTCAAACTAAGAGAATTACGTTAGACCTTTAATTTGCCTTTTTAATTTGAATACTGATGATATTTATCAGTTCCATTTCATCTAAAATGTCATTTCTTTTGTTCTTGCCAATTTTGTTAGTCTTCTACACTCCTTCCCACAAATTTGCCTTTCCTTTATTCTACTAGAGAGGTTATAAATTCAGAGATCATAATTTACATGAATTTATTATATTTATATAATTTTTATCATGCCAAATATTTAACTATTATACTTAGCTATTTAATCCCATACTCTAGTCTAATAAGAGCAAAGCATTTTAATTATAGACAAATTACAGTGGGTAGTGGCAAGCACTTTCACTTTGGAGTCAGGCAAGAAAGGCTCAATCCCCAATTTTACATTATGTTTTTAAGACTCCAAGGGAATCATCTAATTACTCCAAACATTAGTTTCCTTATCTGTAAAATATAAAAATAATACTTAGAGGACTTGTGCAAGAAATGGATTTAATAAATACAAATTTCCTAGCATGGTATCTGGCATGTTTCCAGGTATCCAATGATTAACAGTTGCTATTACAACAGAAATCCTCCAACGTCCCTTTCTTTATGCTCTATTCTAAAAATAATTTTCTCATATTTCATTTCATTTTAGTCTTAATAGGCTAGACATTCTCTCATATGCATAATTTATTGTTTTTCAATCTGTCATTATTTTTGTTTGGTTTCTCTTATCTTCTCCCCTTCTTCAATGCTCTGTATCACTAGAACTAGCTATGTGATCCATAACGTGCTTTGCATTTTTTCTTACCTTCCAAATCAGTATGATTTTCAACTTTTCTGAGTATTTCACAACTCAAAAAGTATGCTTTGTTTCCTTATTATCTACTAAATCCACGGACTCTCTTGTATTACCTAGGTTTCATTTACATTTCCAACCACTCTTTGGTATAATACTCATGTATTTGTGGCAGAAATCTGCTATTAAAACTTGCAATTTCCTTTCCATTATCAACTAGAATGACATTCCCTTTCACTTTACTTAAGCCATTCACTGACAAGACCACTACTTAGGTCTTCTTTGATCCAGAAAAGCATATCTGAAATTCTCAATTTAAGCTCCTCAGTCTCTGACTACTATTTCCTACCATTACAGAGGTCTCAATTGTTGACAATTGTTTATTGTTTGTCAAACTAATTGAGAGCCATAGTTTATGTAAGTCCATTTATTTTCAACCTATAAAGAATTTACTAATCACCAAAGTAGCAAGACTGTACCAATTTTAATGACATTTGTGTTCTGTTCTCTGATTTCATAGAGCTTGATATTTTAAAAATAATTCAAAAAGCAAGATCGTTCTATGATTTAATTGTTGGAAGAGAGATAAAATAGGAAACAATTATATTTCAGTATTATTTCCTTGTTCACTGATTTCTTCTCCTATTAGGCCGATGTTTTGTACTAAAGTTTCACTCATATCTACCAAATTAGTAATTTTGCATCCAAATTGCTTCAAACTCTTCACTTGACAATTCACCCTTCTCTTTGCAGGTGATATTTTTCCACTTCATTGAGAAAATGCAATTAAATTCTAACCTCTTCTTACACAAAAGCATATACATTCCACTGCTACCATAAATATTATTTTCTCCTTCATTTCAATCATATTGAAATTACTTTTTTCAACATGCACTGAAATTATTATTACTTCTTCTGTATAAATTCATCTCCTTAGATTTTCAATATCATTTGCTTTCATTCTACTAAAGACTTATTTTCATGGACTAAACCTCTGGTTGTCTCATCTGGCAATTTCAAACCAATATTCCAACATTCTTCTCAATTCTATACATTTGAAAAAAACCTCAGCCATAAAAAAAATTCCCTGGAACTTCTTTATTCCCCCTGAATCTACCATTTACCTCAAAATATTTTACTGCAAAAGTTTTAGGAAAAGTAGGTTGCCCTCACCATTACTATGCCCCAGCTATACTGACTCATCCCCTGACTAAATCTCACCTCTTATCCTTGATCTAACTGCAATCTGTCCCACACCCACAACTTTCTAGTAAGCCACATCTCATACATAACTCACGAATATTATAATATCATAAATAACTCACGAAGAATATCGATCACATTGGACATTGTTTACAGTCCTCATTCATGATACTTTTGTTTTCTTGGTTTCCCTGAGACTGAACTTGGCTGGATTTTATTTATATAACCGGCCACTCTTTACCAAAATCATCTTTATTACATACACCTTCCCAAAACAGACACAAGATCTCCACGAAGTTCTACTTTATACCTCTTTCCCATTTCCAGATATTCTTCCTACTTTAAAAGTAATACACAGTTTTGTCCACCTGCTTTTTTCTTCTTTCATATAGAAAACCAAAATCTATCTTAGACTTATTCTATTTTGCAAGTCAATTAAGGTACAATATTCATGAAAAATTGAAATTTATGCATAAGCATACTACTTAGCTGGTTTTAGGTTAAAGATGATTTCTTAAGACTTACTATAATTATTGTTATTAATCTGGTATTGTTTCTAATTTGATAAAATATACTAAATATACATACATATTGAATTAAATAATATATAAGTATATAATACATAACATAGGTAAATGATATACTATATATTTAAGTTTGTATATATAATAAATATATTTTATATTATGCTTTATATATAGGTTATATAGAAATACACACACACATACATATATGTGTGTTTTATTCTTTCTCTTCAACATTTAATAAAGTATGGGAACTTATTTGGAAATGGCCAGGAACTACATGACAAAATATATATAGGCCAATTGTTTCTGTTAGGTTTTGTAGTAGTCAAATAAATCATTCAGCTTGCATTTCTAAAACTTCCTATTACTATTCGATAAAGCCAGCATAGAATGTTTGTTATATAATGAAGGAAAGTTTTCTCAAGGGTAATAGACAAAAAAGAGAGAGTTCAGTTCCATTCAAATATTTAGATTTTAACATTTTGTACTACTAGTGTATTTTTGCTCTAAAAGTTATACTCCGTGTGTGTGTTTCCCACATGCACGATCTTGAATTTAGAATACTCACATGTATTTTCAACAGGAGACACCTTACTGTGTATCTGTATATTCTGTTTGTTGTTGAATCCCTAAAATGTTTTTTTTCCATGTTGATATTAGGTTAACATCTCTATAAAATTACCTAATAGTGAATATTAGGGTGATATACTTTACTCTTTTCTGGAAACATTAAATGTTCATTATTATAAATCAACCAACTTGTTTCAGTTAAACCCCTTACTAGACCATTTTTGCCATAGTGTATATTGTTATCCAAGTATAGCAAATTCTACAATTATTTCTACAGGCTAAATAATTTCTGTAAAATAGGAAGTGATTCTTAATAAAATCAAGGTTTAGGTTTATTAAAACTAGAAGATATAAAAACGAAAATATCATAGACTTGAAGAAAATCATAAGATTTAAGTGATAAGCATTATTGCATTTAAAGAAATGTCTTTTTTTAGTTCATATAGTTTAACTACAAGTTTAAAATATATCACCAATATAATAAATTCTTATCTCTCCCAGAATAGATGTTCTGATATTAAAATGCTCCAGATTCAAATTATTTTATGCTTTAAAGCTACAAGAAACCCTTACAACAAAGTAAGATCTTAAAAATCACCGTTCTATAATTTTTTAACGCACAATTCATGCAAGTTTCAGATGAAATGCTTAGATTTATGGGCTCCACAAACTCTCTTTCACAAACAATTTCAAACATACGGTAAGTTTCTTTTAATTCCTGATCATAGTTTTATGACAGTGCATTGTGGAAGTCTCAATCATTTTCAGACTAATTTTACTGCAGCAACTTCTGTCATTTTTCAAGTCTTTTGTTTATTCAAAGTCTATACTAATATATATATATATATATATATATATATATATACATATATATATATGATGTACAGCAAAGAATGGCAAATCTATAGATCTATGTGACTATATTGGTCACACAAAATACTGAATTTGTTCCGTTTAGTATGGCAACCTAGATATATTTTGAATTATTTACCAGATATTTAATGAGATCAATTAAATTTTACTCTTTAATTATTTTGTTGGACGTAGGTCTAGAGCATTATTGGAGATTACAAGAAAAAATGTTGAAATGGTAACTAATTCCATTATGTAAAACAGATTTTGCTGGGCTACCAATAATGGTTTATATTAAAGACATCAAATGTAGGCTTGTTGGATGATAGGAGTGAGGAGTACAAATTGGGGCTAAGGGCTTGTTATCCTACTGTGACATAAATTTTTAAATTGCAAAAATGATATTTTCTCAGAAAATCACTACACATTAATAGCCAATAATTTTCTCTCCAAATTTAGATTTTAATTAGTAAATTAATTTCTAGACAGGAATGCATACAATCCTGAGAAAAAAGTCATTCAATCTAGAGTTCAGGCATCTTTAATTGTCCTGTCAATTGACTCAAATAATCGACTCATGCAGCCTTGTGGAGGTAAAGAGGTGTAAAGTAGACTAGTAGTGACAATAGAATGTTCCTGTTTTCATCTGAATATCGTGGAAACTACAAAGGTCTGAAGAGTGTTACCCTAAAGGAATCCTCAGAGTTAAATTTGTGAATTCTTTGAAAAATAAGTTGTTTGATGTAGTTTCACATATGTGTTTCCTACTTTTTTTTTTTTTTTTACTACTTCTGGAGAAAACGATATATCCACTTGAAGAAGGTTGGTGTTTTATGTATTCGTGTCCACTTTAACAAGGATTACACCCAGCATTATCTGTCTTCACATTTCCGAGTCCTAATCCATAGGACTCCTAGAGTCTCATTTCCAAGAGACCATGATATGGGAATAAAGTTCTATTCCTCAAGTGAAAGTTGCATTTGAGTCTAGTTACAAAGAAAAAGGAAACCTTAGGAACTTCATTTCAAATGACAGATAGTATTACATTGGCAAGTGTTGATCAGTTATGATTGAGAGCTCTGGAGGGGCATGTGTGACAGTATGAACTGATGAATAAATAAAAAATGTGGGTGTCTTTACTGTCAGGTTATTTCCTGTGTATGTCCCTGAAATGAACAAAAATTAAATAAATTGTTGTGTAAGTTAAATTAATAAAGTTCTTGAATAGCCTAACTCTAATAAGAGAAGAGCTGTATAGGTTTCCACTTTTAATTGCTGTTGTTTCATATTAAATATTAAAATTATTAAATAAATAGAGAAAATGACAATATCTCTGTCAATACTTTGGAGATGACAGAAATTGATAAATTTTAAGCACCGGCATTCTAAAAATGAGAGGTAGTGCAGCTCTTTTTTAGCAAAAGTTGTGTTTGGACTGTCAAGACTAAGAGGCAGTGCTACATATAGTGACAGGCCCTGCAGGCTGGGGATAGAGTTATTACTCAAAGGACAAACCATGCCTGTAATTAGTTCACCTTCCTTCCATCCCATCATACTCCTATTCATGGAAAACAGTGCCACAAAGAGCATTCCAATCCTATATGACAGACAAGAACAGAAGAGTTGAGTGAATGTGTACATGAGCAGGGATGGGCTATAAACATATCCTATTCTATTAATGTTTAATCTTTCATGGTTTTACCTACGTGTTTCATAATATCTTGTTAAACTGACCATTTAATTAACACAAAAAATAGCTCAATGACATATACATTATCAATTTTTATGAAAGCGCTCTTTCAATCTAGGCAAAAGAATTTCTCTATGAATAGTTCCTATTATGTGCAATATACTTTAGCAGTTCACAGACTTTCCACTCATCCCTTGAAATTATTCATCAAATAATTCTATTAGATGATTTTTAAAAAGGAAAAAATACATTCAAAAGGAAAATAATATTCAAAAGCAAACTAGAGAAATGAGCTTTAGCTTCATGGATTATTTCCTTAGAAATTAAAAATAATTACTTATGAAAACAGTAAGATATCAAAATAAATTTGAATTAATGAACAAAATTCATTATTATGTGAAAAATACTTTGGGGAATGTTTGTGTTCTTTCCTAATATGCCACATTTTGTTCTTCAGGTATATAACAACCAGTACCCTAGGTCCAGTTTAGTGTAAATCAATACAACCTACCGAGATGGCCATGTTTTACTATGAAGCTCTTATACTGTCTAAGAAATGCCCTTGCAGGTTTTTGGATAATCTCACTCAGCCCTATAAAATATTAACCAATGGAAAAACACAGCATTATTTCCCTAATACAAACAAAGCTGGAGTGTTGACATAACTATTCAAACCAATGAGTGTGTGGTAGGATACCTGGAAAATTATTCACATCTTGCAATGTAGATGCTGTAGATCAAGAATTTAAAATGTATTTATTCAAAGATTACAATCAAATGCAAAGATAGTTACCCTCGAACACTGCCTATGAGATTTGTAAATGTGTGTAACTTTTCTAAAGGGAAATCTGAGACTATGAATCAAATGCAAGAATCTATGCATAAACTTAGCCACAGAAACTCAACTAGAATTTTTTCTTAGGAAATGAAGATATGCATAAATATTTAGTTAAAATAAGGTTAACCAGGTGTTTATAATAATAAAATATTGACAAAACAATTGTCAATATATATTTTAGTAAATTCTGGGGAATCCAAATTATTGGATCTCATACTAATACTAACTTACATTATAAAGTTCAATGTATTTACACAGTAAAATATAGGATGGATATACCATCGTTTAATTAAAACATTATGTAACAGTGCACAGATCATGATTGTAGGTTTTAAATGCATACAATGAGGAATGTCATTACATATCTGTAATGGCACAGACATGGCAAAGGTACTGAGAGATATTTTTCTGGTAGTAAGATGTGGATGAGTTTTTATTTTTGATTTGTTTCTATGTATATATTTTTTTCTAAAAGAGACAAATATTGTTTATATAATAATAAAATAAATTAAAAGAGAAAAATGTTATTGAAAACAAAATAGGAGCTTCCCAATAGTTATGTTGAACCAACCAAGATATGCCAGCCAGAAATACCAGTCTCACTTGAGCTGACTCTCCTATCAAAAATCCATACATCTTAGTTGGTATCTGAGCTTCGTCCTAAGTTACCTGGGTAGGAAGTAAACCTTAATTAAGACTTGGTTACACATTATGATCCAAGTGGGAATGTGCCATGAAGTTGGCCTAGAAATGAATGAAGGACACATATATACACGGCGGGAGGGAGAAGAGAGACAGCACTAAAAAATACTGGTGTAACTCTACTTTAAAATTGCCTCTTGGTCACTCCAATGACCTTAAATTGCTCTTAAATAACTAAAATATATTAACTAAAGTCAGGGTTTTAGATCTATTTCTTTTCCTCCTTGAGTTTATACATACCCCAGGCAATAGACACATGTTAATACAATTTACTTCCATTCTCATACCACCTTTTAAGTCCCTGGTCCTTCATTTCTCAAATGTTCCTTAGACTATAGTTCTTTCAACTTTCTAGATCTTTTTAAGCTAAACCTCCTAAATTCTTTTCAGTTTTAACCTACACATGTTCCAGATCTCCATACCTCCTTCCTATTCTCCCTCACTGTCCTTCCTCTCACTCTTTGCCATCAGCCACCCTCTATTGGGCTCTCTTAGGTTTATCTTTCTTTAGATTGCAGGTCAGCTCTACCCTTGAGGGCAAGTCCTCCCACCATTCATCCCAACTTTTCAAATATCCAAATATTAAAATATCCAAATTTCTTTTACAATATCCACTCTTCACTAAATACAATTTTTTGACCATTTGAAATTTTTCATTAAGACACTTCCAAAAAAGCAAAAATTCTCAGATACCTTTTTTTTTCTGCAAAGATAGATAACTTCTTGAAATGCTAGTAATTTGAAAACAGGGAAAGTGGGTTGAGAAAAATATGGCCTGTTAAACTTTTCTTTACCCCACATAAAACGGAACAATTATATTGCCACATGTCAGTGTTTACATAGAGTAGGATCTATTATAAAACTATAAAACATATATAATTTTTCTCTTATATTGGTAGTAAAGTATTCCCATGTCTTTGAGAGGAATTATTTAAGGAAGTCAGTGATTTACAATGTTTTTTTTTTTCCCTTTACAGGAAATGTCCTTTATTTTTTTTCTACCAGTCAAACTCTAATCATCCTTTAAAATATGGTCCCCAACTTCTGTGCATCTAAGATTCCACAGGATTTTACCCTTAGCTATTTAACAGACAATGTCACATTATGTATACAACTTCACATATCTTCTAACTGGATGTGCAATTGCTATCTGATTCACGTTTGAACTAGGTTTTCTTTATATATCTCTGCTCTATTGCTTAAACATTTTCTGACGCATTGTTGGCACACAAGGCATTTTCACTCAGTGTAAAACCTTATTTTTATATTAGTTAAGAAGATTTGACTTTGTTCAGTAGAGACAGGTAAGCGTTTATTTACTATTATGATCTATTTGGTAAATTATTATTTACTAAAGAGGGTGAATAATTTTGTTTAAAAAAAATATGGACTTTGGAAAACACAGTGCAGGGAGCATAGTATGGAGACCAAAGGCTATAGAACAGTTTGAAAGATTTAGATGTTATCAACCAATGATACTAGGGGTCAACTTGAACTATGACTGGTTTTAGCAGAAATTGACAAGCTCTTCCTAAACCTATTTCTTCGGTTATCCAGGCACAGAATTAGAGTACTTTTTTTTTTTTTTTTTTTTTTGAAGATTCCCTTGAAGTTAGTGTGTTAATGAGTTCAGGCCAATGAAATCTGAATACTTTCCACCACTGACTATCAAACAGCTTACACATAACAACATTCAGGACTTCATGAACCTGGGCCACTGAAAAACTGCACAGAGCAAGGTCCCAGCATCACATTCTCTCTAGGGTTAGACTTTGCTTGACTGAGACATAAATTTCTATTGTGTAAAACTACCCAATTTCAAAGCGCATCTGTTATGGCATCTAACTGTATCTTACCTGTTACACTGATAAAACATAAAGGAAAGCAAAAAGGAAATGAAACGATTAGGCTGACCAGGTAAATGGCAGGACGACAAAGTACGTATAGCAGTAAATAGATACAAATGCCTAAAAGAAGATTTAATAGTATTCTGCATTTCACGATAGCCCAAAGATTTAATATAGTGTACATTCCTAAGTATACTGGAAGTCTTGCATCCAAGGAAAGTAACACTTTAAAACCATAATAATCTAAGGGTTTAAAACTTCTTCACAAACCTAATGCTTTAGATTCAGGATTATTTCCTCAAAAAGTGCATCCCCTCCAAAACCTGTTGTCTTTTCTCTTTTATGCAAATTTAAAGTTTTGATTTCTCCTCTGTTATTTCCATATTTCTCTTCTATGTGGGTAGCTGAGTCAAGGCTTTCAGCATAGTAAGCAAAACCTTTTTATTTTTTTTTTCTTAGAACGGATATTTTCTTTGCTTGTGTTTTATGTCCCAAGAAAAGTCGTGGGTCTTGAAAATGGCACCTATGCCAAACAGCAGAGTAAGTTCACTGACCTCATGAAGTATCAAAGCTGCCCTACTCTCTATATAGTTAAATATCTGAATATATTAAAATGAAAGTTAAAAGCATGTATGTTTATCATCATAAGACCAGGGAAAACCGGGTCTACAATTAAATCCCAATACTGCCTTCACGAATATTTACTCTATTAAAAGGCATATTAGCAGGGGGATGGGTTAAGGAGGGCAATTACAAGTAATGACTATTGGGTAATGTATGTATGTGATGAATCACTAAATTCTATACCCAAAACCAATCTTACATTGTATGTTAGCCAACTGGAATTTAAATAAAAACTTAAAAAATAAAAAAAGGCATATTAATTATTGGTTTGAAAATTTAACGTCAAAATTCTATGAGATAAAATGTAAATAAATCAAGGTTTCAGTTTCTTATCCAAAAATAAATCTAAAATAATGCTCACATAAAGAAACAATTCTCAAAACATACTATGGAAATCTTCACTGAGTAAAGACTTGAGGACAACTGCTTAGCATAAGGGGAATCTTAACACCTGCCAGGAGCTCCCTAATTTCCTTTCCAGCAACATCAACACTTGCCCAGCTCTAAAATGTTCCCACCACAGACTTCCTAGATCCTTTTCTCTGACACATCAGAGCGGGATCAGTTCCTTGCCCCAGTCTCAGAGACAACAGAAGTTTATCTCATCTCTAACAATCACTTCATCTGCACTGAAAGTTTTCGAAAGTTTTCTTTGTCTTCTGGCTCCAAACGATACTGTAGCGATTTATTTTTACATTGGTTTTAAAACACGTAGCCACTTATTTAAGTCAGGATGTCTGAAGCATTTTCTTTCAAAAAAAATCTTAAAAATCAGTGTTGTCCTTTGTTAGCCAAAATCAAGACAAATATAAATGGTCCATATTTTTTTTCTAACTACAGTCTTTATATCTAAAAACAGCATTTCTTAACATGTGCTACAATGTGACAGATCCACCTACAAACAACGAAATAACCTGTAGTCATTGTCACGCTTCCTTTCCTTAGTAATTTGAACAGGTACCAACTGGAAGCCCTATTATATATGGCCTCACCTTTATTTGGATTAGATAATAATGACTTTGTTTTTTCTTATCAAACCCAAAAAGGAGAATAATAGCATCTCATGGCAACTCAGGAAACATGATGTAGGTATCAAACAATGGATTCTTTTTTTTCAAAATATGTAATTCTAAACTCTGTAATCACACATTGCTATATCACTACCTCTAAGAATCTTCATCCAGCATTCCTATTTAAAATTTTTTTTATATTGAAACATAACACATATAAATGTACACAATTTATTCTCTGTATTGTTAACATTTAAGTGTCTAGTTTGGGACTACTAAAATGCTATAATCAATATTCTTGTACAATCTAATCATAAAGATTTCTGCTAAATATATACTAAGGAAATGAAATTGTCATGTAATAGGGTAAACCTACAGTTAACTTAATAAATAAGACCAAACAGTTTTGCAAAGAGATTCCAAAAATGCATATTCATGCTGGTAGTGTATGAGAGCTATTATTCAAGATTCTTGTCAACACTTGGTATTGTCTATCCTTCTTAAGTTGCCCTAGTAAAAAGTTTGATAATGATTTTCCTTGGCATTTTCTTGATGACTATTGAGTCTGATCCCCTTTTTATCTGCATAGACTTAGTTTTCCTTTGTGCTTTGGGGATATGGAACTCTAAAGTGGCTCTTGTGTCTTTTGCAGATTTTTAAAGGATTGTCTTTTTGTTATTGAATTGTAAAAATAGTGTAATTAAAAGTCCTATGACAGTTTAATTGAATTTTTTTTGCATTCTGTACCTTATTTTTCCACTCTTTAATAAGCACATGTTCTTAATTTAAATGCAATCTAGTTTATTAATCTTTCTTTGCATTTAATTTCTAGATCATTAAATATTTTTTCATAATCCATTGTGATTAATAGATTTCAAAATGCTTTCTATTTAAAATTAGATCTATAAGCTAAAGAGAGGTTTAGAGTAGAATGTAGGAAAATAGGAAAACATTTAATCATCAACTGGGTTATCAAACCTAGATGTTCCCTTGAACTTACTCATTTACTGTTTTAATAAGACTTTAAGAATTGCATTTATAGAAGACTTTTTAATCCCATGTCTTTCATACAGGTTTTAATGTTTTCCAACCAGATGCCTTGCCAGAAATGAATCAGCTTAATAGATCAGTCCAAATTCAAGACGGAAGATTGAAGTCTGCAGGATTGGAGGTCCTCCTGATTCTCACTTGAAGACAGCATCACTTCCCAGGAGGCACAGGACTATTTGGTGCATCCTTGTTTTTCCATAAAGAGCTGCTGTAGCAGAGGAACTATTTTATCCCAACGCTACTAGTACCCACTTTTGAGAATACTAAATCATTATCTGATGTTGATATTTTGGGGCATTATTTGCAGAATATTATTTCTGAGTTAAAACTGGTAACAGTCAGCCTTTCATGATCATGGTTCTTGTCTTGGTTGACTTATATATAATTCCCTGAATCAGTCTTTCCTTTTTCACTTAGGTAGAAAGAGATAAAGTAGAGATTTATAGACTTTAAAGGCACACTTACATCAAATAAATTACACATATATTAATATTCCTCTATTATTTTAGAGTAAATCTATTTTTATAAGACAGTATCCTTTGTTTACATGAGTAATTTTATTTCTTAATAGTGCAGGCATTTCTTGTGATCGATAATTAAATACAATTATTTTTCTCTTCTCAAATCATCAATTTAGTTAATAGGATTTCCTACAAGTTAGTCACATGGTCTTCTCAGCCCCAGGCTTGACATTTGGAATCGCTATTGTTTTCTGACAGAAAGATTTTGGTGACTTTTATCTACTTTATAATTATCTCCGGTTTTAATTTAAAAAATGTATCAGAAAAATATGGGTGCTAGTATTCATGCTAGCACATATTGAGCAAACATTGGCCAGAATAGCCAGATACATGGAGGCACTCTGGAGACAGGGCTTTAAATTATAATTAAGGTCACAAGTCCATATCAACTTTTCCAGCTTCATTTAAATACTACTAAATCCTTCTTGAAATATTTTGTTTGGGTTCATGTCTCCTTAGTGTATTGTAAGACACTAAGTCTACTTTTTTAAATGTTTAACCCTGTCAGTCATAATTAAAGGGTAAGTATTCCCTATTATAATCACTTTGTCTTATTTTGTGGTCACTTTGTTAACATTAGAATATCAAATTACTTCCAAATCAACTGGTATTTTCTTAAATATGGGGTTTTGCTTATTGGGATTTATATACAGTATATTTATGTATATGCAACTGATGTCAATTATTCTCTCCTCTGTATATTGTTGTAACCATGGCAATGTGGGAGAATGCTATTGTATTTTTAGATTTTGTTATTTTTACTCAATAATATGAAAGACTAATAACATACTAGAGTACTAAAGATAAAAAGCAAGACAGACATCCATTTTTTTTTCCAATTTGTGTAAAATGTAACTCTGAAGATGGAGGAAATAGTGATGGAAGTGTTTATTGTAGAAAATACCCATAGCAGGAAGAGAACTAAAAGCTGGAGACAGATTCATGTGCTGTCATCTACACAGGTAACCTTGATTGAATTTTAACTGATGTTAATAATATTTGGCCATATACATGTAAACAATCAACAGATTGACTATTTTATTGGAGCTTAAACTTTAAAAGGATTTTAAGATTCAGCAAAAATTGCTTGTATTGTCAAGAAATAAAAGTCTTAGACATGCTAAATGGAGAAAATACTCTAGAACACTACAGTGGTAGAGACTTCAAAATTCATACCTAACTCCCAAGTTGCACTCCTTCCAAATTACCATGAGAATTTTTTCAAATGATGACTGGTTTTTATGCCCAATATAAAAACTATATACATATAAATTTCATATATATATACAGATTTATTTTGCTACACAAGGGTCAGTGATGCCAGTTAAGAACATGCTGTTAACTGTGGTGATAAATTAAGAACCAGACAACTGGAACAAGTATATTACAGTATCTTTTAAAAAGCTGAAATAATAGTATCAAGTTCAGAACTCAAAACAATCCTTCATGCCTATAGGTAAAATGAAAAATTTATCAATGTAAAAAAAATTTTTTTTCAATACAGTTTCAGTAAGAAGTTACTCTACAGATACCTACATTTTAACTTTTGCAGTTTGGGCAATTATAGAAAATACATACAATAAGAGATAATGATGAACACCCCTATGACTCAGCGCATAAAAGTGAAGTCAATACTACTACTTGCAATATAGGATTATAGCATAACCTAAATATCTTGGTGCAATGACTTCATAATCATGTATGCCAGATGTCTTATTTGGAGTTATTTCAAATTGGAAAAAAATAAATGAATTTATTTACTTCACAAAAAGTGCTTCTGAGTTAACAACTCTTCATTTGACCTGGAATCATATAACATGAATACTTTTCCTCCAGTGGTATTCCTCTTGGTTAGATTCCTTAAAACCACAGGCCACAAGCTACATCAGAATGAGGTATTTATATAGCCATAGACCTGGTGCTCTACTACAAAAAAATAAAGTATGTTATAAATAGTTTTGGCAACGAAGTAATAATTTCTGATAGTTTGGTTTAGTGACATTATTCTTTTTATTAAAAGCAAGGAGATAAATGACCTCATCTGGGCTTTTCAAGGTCTAGGATTCTATTATTAACTTCAACTTAGTAAGATGCTCATTTTCAGTATATTCTCATTATCATTGCAGCATTTAAAAAAAAATCTTCTAGTTTACTAATCTACAACTCTTGAATTATCTGAAGCTAAATTATAGTGGGACTTGGATGGTATATATATTAAATGCTGAAATCCGTTTCATTATATAAATTCAGAATTGATTGTTAAAGCCTGACAAGGATAATAAACACCCCTAATTACCAAGAAGCACTGTCTCCACAAAGCTACTACTCTTTTCTTAAAGGCATTTATGTGCTTTCTCAGGCAGATAGATTTGCTCTGCCTCTTAGCCTGACATAAATTATTTTTATATCAATCTTTCAGAAAAGAGGTTGTCCTCTGAGTGATAGCTATGGGGAATATAGTACCTCTGGGAAAAGAAAATTAATTTGTCTCATTATTTTCTATATCTCACTATTCCCTAAGCTGCAATACAGCTCAGAAACTTATAGTGGAAGTCTAAGCCCCAACAGTTAAGTTTCATGAACAGATATCATTAAAGAGCAAAACTCCTTAAAATAAGGTTAGCTGTTGGGAATTGAAAGCAAAGAAAAAGAATAAAAGAATCCAACTAGGAGAGATATTTAATCCAGCTTCATTATTTTTACTATGACACAATTATATCACCTTGTTATTTGGCTAGAAATTGCAAAATTTAAGGCACCTCATTAGAGAAATGGGATGTACTATCACCTTTTAGATAGGAGGGGGTACATTTTTCAATGAAAGAAAAAAGAACTTTACAAATCACATTAATATATAAACGAATTACTTAGCTTAAATTGGCTTGCATGCTATGCCTAACTCATACATGTATCTTGTATCAGGTTAGATTTCGAATGAGATGGTTTAACTCAACAGAAAATAATGTCTCAAAAAATGTAAGCTCAGTAAAAGTTAAAATAAATTGTTTGATAACTCAACTCTGGAAAATAATATTCTTGGTATATCAACATTAGTTAATAGCTTCTCTAATGCTGAGATTTAAATATATTTAAATAAGATAATTAAATATTTAATTAAATTATATTTGATGAGAATTTAAGAACATATTTGAATTACCAAAATATCGTATTGTACTAAGGTATAAACATTTAAAAGAAAACTTCTTGAGCAAGTTCCTCAAGAAGCTCATAATAAACTGCAGACAAATCATCCTTTAATTCTTTAAAAAGAATAATTTCATTAACAGACCCATATACAAAACCAAAAAACACAGGGGAAAATAATAGCCTTAAAACTGCCAAGATTATGAAAATATGAAAAAATGATGTTTCTTTTAATATCAGAAAAGAGTCTACATTTTCAAGCAGAAATCAACAGACAGGACATGTGGAAATTACAAAGGCCTAACCTAGTACGGTATTTTCAAAGAGATACAAAAAGGTTGACACTATAGAAGAGAAATAAGAGATAAGGGTGGGAAAGAGGACAGTGTTCATATGTGGAGTTTAAGTAACAAAACAGATGAACATAGGGGAAGGGGAGGAAAAATAAGGTAAAAACAGAGGGAGGCAAACCGTAAGGGACTCTTCAATACAGAGAACAAACTGAGGGTTGTTAGAGGGGAGATGGGTGGGGGATAGGCTAAAAGGGTGATGGACATTAAGGTGGGCACTTGTGATGAGCATTGGGTGTTATAGGTAACTGATGAATCACCGGGTTCTACTCCTGAAACCAATACTACGCGGTATGTTAACTTGAATTTGAATAAATAAATAAAAGATAGTGCTAATATATGAAATGCTTTCAATAAAAATTCTAGGAATTAAAATTCTAAAAAATTTTAAAGATGTGTTCAACAATCAAATTTTGTTTGCAATGACAGTCTCAAACATAAGATACCCTGAACAGATAGCAGAACCTGAAAATACAAACAGTAAGGCCCATTCATGTACCCAAATCCTCTATTAACAGAGTATATGCGCTCACTTTGCATCTGATAAGGCCTGTATCACCTTTTTAGGTTGTTCAAGTGTAAGACTCACTCCCTCATAGTTCTATTATGCTTGGTAAAGAAATATTTTGTGATTATATGTTTAAAGTATAACTACATGCTTTGTCATAAATGCATGTTTCTCTGACAGTATCTATGTACATGCCTATTGTAAGAACACAACACATAGAAACTTACTGATCAGATGAAAGAAGGGCAATAGAGATTGCCACCTCAAACAGGTATTTAAAAGTTTATCAAAATCGCATGGTCCTGAATAAATGTGAAAGAGAAAATAAGCAAATCAGATGTTTGCTTTTAAAGCAAATGACACCACTCATTGAGAAGTGTGTGAACAAATTGCCCACAGAGTGTGCGAGAGAGATCAAAAGGGTCCTATATGATTGCTAGAGAAAACAAACATGAAAGAAGACTGAAAATGAACTATGATAAGAGTTTGAAAGAGAGCTCTGAGTAAACAAAGATAAAAGACACTTAATAAAGCTACAGTTATAAACGAAGTAAACTGTGTCAAATTTGATACAGGCTGGATATAAATCATTGGCATTCAGACGATTTTAGTGAGATCAAGTCCTTCCAAGTGGAGAAAGTGGTTACCAGAGAAGAGTGGGTAGAAGACAAAATAGGTGATGAGGAAATACTAATTGCAGACCACTTGTTCTAGAAACTATGGAACTGGTGGAGAAAAGAATCGACTTCTTTTTATATGTATAATAGTACATCCAACTTGGAAATTCTTCATGAATGTGTCCTGAACAATTTTCAGATAGGAATAAAGTTCACATTTAGAGAAGAACACAGGTAAGATACTGAGTGATGGGATTATGACGGTGTTAGAGTTTATTTTGTCCAAAACTTACCAATGTCTGTGAATGTCGTGCCGAGGTTGTTCATCACTTCTTTCAATCTTTATGTATATATATATATATATATATATATATATATATATATATAATTTATTGTCAAGTTAGTGAACATACAGTGTATACAGTGTGCTCTTGGCTTTGGGAGTGGACTCCAGGATTTATTGCTTACATACAACACCCAGTGCTCATCCCAACAAGTACCATCCTCAATGCCCATCACCATTTCCCCCACCCCACCACCCCCATCAACCCTCAGTGCGTTCTCTGTATTTAAGAGTCTAGTGGTTCATCTCCCTCTCTATATTTTTCCCCTTCCCTTCCTGGATGGTCTTCTGTTAAGTTTCTGAACTTCCACATATTAGTGAAAACACAGGACATCTGTCTTTCTAAGTAAAATAAGTCAGTCAGACACAGGTTATCTTTCTAAGTGCCTTTTTTTTTTTTTGGCCTAATATTTCTCCTAGGATCCTGTCATTTGCAAAATCAAAGACTCTGACTAATAAACTTACTGTTAGAAAGTACTTTGAACATTTAGTTCAATTTCTCGATCCCTTCCACAAAATCCCTAAAAATTGATCACACAGCTCAGCTACTTTTTTGAGGTGTTTTATCTGATTGACCAACTATAGATTGCTAAGAAACAAAAAGCAACAAGATACTAACTCTTATTTAGTAAGAATATGCCTGAGTATCTTTTTAGTCTTAGATCTAAAAACTTCAGAATGATAATTTATATGGAATACTATTTAAGCGCTATGCCTTATTGTAAGTATACCATGGCAACTATCACAATTAAACTCTACAGTAATCTTATGACAGACACAGTATCATTTTCATTTACAAACATGAGTATTGAGGCAGAGAGGTTGCATAATGGGACCAAGTTCTCCCAACTGATGATCTGTAGAATGAGTATTTGAACATGTGGAAAGGTCTCCAGAGTTCAGGATTAATAATTATTCTAAGTGGTACACAAGCAAATGATATCATCTGTTAAAATATTTCAAGAAAGTAAAATCCTTGTGGCTACAGTATTATAGTATGCTGAAACAGACTCAGCTTAAAAATTGTGGAATACTCAACAAAGAACAGTGTTAATAATGCCTCACTTTTTTGGTTGGAATTGAGGTGCCTGCAACTAAATCAGTCTCTAAATAAATTTAGACAAGTAAAATTTTTCAGTGAACTTGTTAAATTGATGGTGATTTTTCTCATAGAGTGACCCTGAATAAACAGTTACCAGCTGTTTCAATGTGCCTTGCCACCCTTACTCAAATGCTTACCCCCATCACAGTCTAACCACCTTCTCCCTGAAAGGGTCCTTCAGAAACACTCCACTTCCAATTCTATAATGTAGGTGAATCCATAATCACACATTTCACACACTATCCTATTTGTGTACCTTCCTGCACTATTTGTAGAATGAGAGAAATCTATTAGACTGTTTAGAACATATGAAAAAAGATCTTCTGTGTATCTTTAAATGAATTTTAGTAAAGACTGAATAGATCAAGGATTCCAAACAAGATGGGAAAGAAGATGAATTAAGTAAAGAAAATCAATGTGCAAAATGTTTTTACTCTATCAAGAGTCACCAGAGTAGTGATTGATCTAGAGCTTGAAGTAATTATGAGGTCATTACTTACCAATAGGAATGCAAGCTCAATACTGGATAGAATCCTAGAGGAGTCCTGTCCTTGAAGTTAGGAAATATTGACTACAACACAATAGTATTCAATTAGCACCTGACTTCCTATAAATTACTTTTTTTTTTCTTCCAAGAAGGAATGGAGTCTATAATCAATCTTCACTTTAGCTTCTCATCCTAAATCAGAGGAAATTCATTCTTCTGAAAGGACTAAAATTAGTAACATGTAAGAAATATTAATAAAAAAATGAGAAACAGCATTAAAATGCTAAGAAAATCACTGTTAATTTCAGTTGTTGCTTCAGATTAAATTTTAAAATAGCTGAGAATGTAGTAGATGGTCTAAACTGAATTGAGGTATCATTAATAAAGGTATTTTTGTTTGTTTGTTTGTTTTTCAATTTTTTTTTCAGGGCAGAAAGCGAGTAATTTGGAAGACTAACTCATTTTCATCCCATGTTAAGTGTCACCGTATGAATTTCTGTACAGTTTTAATTTTTGCATTCCAGAAGTTTTCACTGTATTTATTAACTGAAAAAGGCTGTTAACTCTTCCCTACAAATACGGTTTTGCTCTCTTTTCCTTCTTCCAAGCAGGAAAACTATTAGGACAGTTGACAATGGGAGAGTTACAGTTTGAAATTCATCAAGGAGCTTGGATTATGGGCACACAGACTAAACCAGAGTTGGACATAGTTAGGATTTATATCCAAGAACATGAGAGGCGCTTCATGTACACTTAGTATGACTTTTCAGTTTTTCCAATTCAATAGTGTGTTCTTACAAAACATCAGGATATTAAAAACAAAAGTTTATTTCTGAAAGTATTTCTAAAGGAAACCGTTCATGGAGTTGGTATCAATTATTCCATTTCCCGAGAGATTACTACATAATTGTATTTAGGAAAACACAATGCCTAACATTCACAGGACATCTTCCTCGGAGTTATAGAAAAAGCAAGGACGGAATTTGATAATTCCTTGAAGATAATCAACCAATGTGTGATCCTTACCAAATAGAAAGAAGGTTGGTAAAACAACAACAACAACAAAGCTTCCCTTAGTGAAACTGTTTTACTGACCACAAAATACTGTGTATAATTATGATCATCCCACTTCAAAATATTCTGATAGCAGACCATGTGATTTGAGGTGAAACTGACATTTAAAAGGATGAAAGAAATATTAAAGGTTTCAAATAAGCTAATGGCAGATATTGTCAAAGTTTAAAAATAATGAATAATATGCAAAAAGAACATTGAACTCTAAACCATATTACAGAACAGGAAGACAACATAATATACTTATTGTTAGTAATGAAGATACATAAAAGAAATATTTTATATAGTTAGTTTGGACTGGTCAGAGTACTGCTCAGCAATAAAGTATGAAAACACTCAAAGCACAGGATTTAAAATAAATGCTTAGCATGAATTCATTCATTGAACAGGTACATGAAGAGCTTGTAACTACTGTTACAAGAAATAATATACTAGCAATCTCAATAACACATAAAGAATGACTTGATAAAGGACATTTTAATAGGATTTAGCCTAGTTTCAGAAATCATGGAGACCTCCAAGGGATGTTTAATTTGACACCTGCAGAATGAGCAGGAGTCAGTCAAAGGTGCCTTGAGGAAAGTGGTAAAGAGATTGCAAACAGAAGAGAGTAGAGATAGATAAATAATAGGCCATCTCGGGCATTAAGAATGGTTGAGGGACATCACTAATAATTTGATACTTATATATGACAATCATGACTTAAATTGCTAGAGTAGCACTATCCAAGATAGAAAATTGGGTTTAATTGGCCATAAGTCTACTGCATTAAAGCCCTTTTTATGTTTTTATATCTTTGAGTATAAGGTGGGAAATTTATAAAGTTCTATCATCCACATAATTTCTGAATATCAATGATACCGTAAAGTAATTTTTCACTCAAAATATGGGTTTCCTCTTAATTTTAGAGTTTATCTTTGAGGGTGTAATAGAATCCAAGGTATTTGGGAGCTGAAGCAAGAAACAAATTATGTTTTCTAATTTCTGCTGAAGGATCTGGCAGAGAAAAACATGTGTACAAATATTTTATATTAGATTTCCTGCTTTATAATAATGAATAAATAGCTCAACATTTCATTGACTAATTATACAAAATTGCTTTTAAAGTCTCAACTACACTGTATAATAGCCTTGTGGCAGGATATTTGCATTCCATTTAGATTACTACATTCCATTCATTTTAGAAAAATAAGTATTTTATAAATTTGAAATTTGGACATTCCGAGTGGGTTTTTCTCATGTTTTCTGGGTTCATGGGTCAATAATATATTTTTTTCTCCTTTGAAAATATCTCTGGAATAATCACCACCATTTCATGGAGAAGGTTATGCAGGGATGTTGATGAAGGAAAATAAGAAAATGAGGTGTGCTGATTTAAAATTAACAGTTTCCTGGGGCACCTGGGTGGCGCAGTTGGTTAAGCTTCTGGCTCTTGATTTTAGCTCAGGTCATGATCTCACAGTTCATGGGTTCAAGTCCCATGCCAGGCTCTGCACTGACAGCACGGAGCTTGCCTGGTATTCTCTCTCCACCTCTCTTTCTCCACCCCTCCCCAGCTCATGCTCTCAAAATAAACATTTAAAAAACATATAAAATAGACTGACCATTTAGTAAGATGTGGTTTTTGAGCCTGCATTCAAGCATTCAAGAAATGTACAAAGTTTGGACCAAAAAGGAAGAACAGAATTTGAACTGGGGAGAAGCAAAAAACATTTTCCAAATAATAACCTGCATTTTAATCACTGTTAAATCTTTTATTTTGAGAGAGTACATGCGTGTACATGCAAGGGTAGGGGAGGAGCAGAAAGAGAGAGGGGG
>PITB01025616.1:0-22613 GCA_004024585.1 Paradoxurus hermaphroditus
GTGTCTCCCACACCTCTCTGTGGCCTTGTGCCACCGTGGAGTCTCTCCAGACGTTGTGGAAATTCAGAGCCCAGAACAATCAGTTCTGTGCGCTAAAATAAAAAATGCTTTCCATCATCACAAAGGCAAGTGTGACCTCTGCTGGAAGGTTCTTGAGACTGAGCATTATTAGGAAGGAAGGGAGGGAGGGAGGAAGGAAGGGAGGGAGGGAGGGAGGGAGGGAGGAAGTTGAGCCCAGACACCAACCCGGAGCCCTTTCCATGTGAAATCCCAGGTTGACAAAGCCCGTCCGGTTGTCCCCTGGCCCCGTGGCCCGCATCTGCTCTCACGGTGCCCCTGGTGTGACTCCCAAAGGTGAAAACAGCCTTCAATCCCCCCCCCAGGAAGCAGAGCTTCTGTGAGGTAACCCTGAGCCTTTCTCTATTAACCATTTAAAAACATGTTTTTTCAAATAAGCTTTGGGGGGAAATCATTTTATGGTTGCATTTTGGAGGTTGGGCACGTAGTCAGGAAAGGGAGCCTTTATGTCCTGAAAATTCTGTGACTTTTCCAAGAGTCTTGCCAGCGGGGGTGTGCGGGGCGTTGGCTTTACTTTGCGAAATTCGGTCCTCTCACGCGGCCCTTCCCACGCGTCGCACACACGGTGAAGAGGCAGGTTCGTAATGCAAACGGCGGGAGCAGGACGGAGACGCGAGACACGGCCCTCCCCTCCTCCGTCTCCGAGACGGCAGGATTCCTCGGGCGTCCGTGAGCCGGGAGCCCGCGGAGGCTTGGATCTACTTCCACTTCCTGGTGCGGAGACGGCGGCCCCAGGAAGGCATCTCCTAAAAAGAAAACCAACCCTACAGACCCCACACAGACCTCCGTACCTTCTGGGTCCTTGGCGTCTACACAACTGGCCCCTTGGTCTGTGTTTCCACGCACACCGGTTTAGACGGTATAGCCCTGCTCTGACCGACGGAGAGCCTGGGCACGGAAGAAACAGGAGAGGTGTCGCCGCGGGCCCTTGAAAGGTCACACTTTGGGGACTGGCGGGCGATTGTGGGAGCTTTCCCTAGCGAACCCCCCTCCATGTTGGAAGGTGGACACCGCTGGGAGACACTTAATTGCTAAGATGAGGGGGGGAAGGGGGACCAACTGGAAGGAAAGTTCAATGCCTCCCAGGTTTTCAGGGGAGTATAAATTGGGAAGGTCGGACCCGTGTGGCTGGTGGGATTTCTCAGCGTCCCACGCGGCTCGGGTGTCCCAGCTGGCAGCCTCCTGCCCCCGATGTGGGCGGAGCAAACGTGAGCACAGGAGAGAAGCCTCCGTCCCATAGCCTGGACCCTGTGGGCCAGGGACTGTCACACACAGGCTGCCCTCACACTCTCCCCTCCTGCGGGTAGGTTCTGTCCACGTCCTCAGGTGCTCCTCATCTCTGTTCCCAGGACAAGGCGGTGAGGGAGCCTTGAGAACGTGGGCCACGTCGTGTCTCGAAGGCAGTTTGGCCTAAGGGCCTAGGACACCCGTGGGCCAGAGTTAGAGTAACTTGGGGCAAGTTGCCTTTGCTCTCCCAGCCTCAGTTTCCCCTTCTCCCAAATGGTGACAATCACAGCCTCTCGGTCGAAGGGTTTCGTGCAGACTGATGAGTCTTCACTTTGATCATACATTTCTCATTTGCTGAGTCTAGGGTCCAGCATTAAATTAATAGAAAATATTTCTGTTTCGTTTTCATTAACCTCTGGATCTCTTGCAGAGTCTAAGCCACAGTTGTGCAATGAGTGTTAAAAATACGAATAAAACGGGGGCGCCTGGGGGGCTCAGTCAGTTGAGCGTTGACTCTAGGCGTCCATTCAGGTCGTGATCTCAGTTTGTGAGTTCAAGCCCGGAGTTGGGCTCTGCGCTGACAGCCTGGAGCCTGCTTGGGATTCTCTTCTCCCTCTCTCTCTGCCCCTCCCCTGCTCACTCTCTCTCTCTCTCTCTCTCTCTCTCTCTCTCTCTCTCAAAATAAATAAATATTAAAAAAAAAAGAAGAAAAACATAAGTAAACAGACATTTAGACTGAGTTAGGGGCAAAAGAGGAGCCGGGAAATGAATCCGTCTTCCACATTCTGCCTTCACAGCCCGTGAGCGATACGGCCACCTGCCTCGTCCCTGAGGAAGCTCCTTGACGGTGGACGCTGAGCCTCCGTCCTGCTGTCTTCGGGGCCCCCACGCAGGCCCAGGAATATGGGCCCCCACTAGGTGCCCAGTAAAGACTTACAAACTCGGTTACGTTTCCCCACAGCTGCTTTTCAATCTTTAGAAACAAGAATAGAATGTTCCCCACGGAAGCACGAGTGGAGAGAGGTGACCGGCAGGACCAGAGCGAGGGAAAGCCGGACCGGAGAGCCGGGCACCTGAGCGCGGCCGGCCCCACAGGCGGGGCGAGCACGATGAAGGGCTGGAGAGGAGATGAGTAGTTAAATCCTGCTTCCCGGGAGTGCAAAACTGATCACCAAAATAGCTTCATCTCTTCACCGCATGGATCAAAAAATGTTTGTTTACGTCAGCCGAGGGGCCACTAATTACCTCCTGACACCTCCTGATAACACTCGTTCCTTCTCCAGGCGGCGGTGACAGCGCCGAGCTGTGCCTGTCACCCTGCGCGGCCAGGTAGCAATCTCCCAGGTCGGGGCTGCCAACCTCGCTCTCCTTTGAGTGACAGAGATCGGGGTGCTTCTGGCTCGGGCAGCCCGACCCTCACACGACCTAATCCTTTTTTTTTTCAGAATCTCTTCAGCTAACGAGCATTGTGTTCTTTGGGCTGCGGTTTCCAAATAATTGCTGTGTGACTGTGTGTGCATCACAGTCTTTGGCAGCTCATTATGGGAAGGACAGAAGAAAAAAAAAGAAAGAAAGAAAGAAAGAAACGAACTCAGGATCTGAGTGCGGCAAATGTCAGGCAACTCTTACTTTAATTGACATATGGAACACTCCGGGTCCACAAGCTACTTCTCTCTGTTTAAGATAATAATTCTCTTCTTAGCCAATTTATAACCTCGCCAGTCTTAACATCCTGCCCTTCCCCTCGTCTTTGAAGTAGTTGATCTAACAAAGAGCAGTTCAGGTGGGAAGGGGCCTTGAGAAATCCCACCTGCTTC
The DNA here is from genome assembly GCA_004024585.1 of Paradoxurus hermaphroditus. Lineage (NCBI taxonomy): Eukaryota > Metazoa > Chordata > Mammalia > Carnivora > Viverridae > Paradoxurus > Paradoxurus hermaphroditus. Next base: position 3,123 of record PITB01025616.1, read on the forward strand.
CTAACCGAGTAAGGGGCGCGCCGAGAACTCGTGTAGATCCCATGCCCGCCGTGCGCCAGGCGTCGGGGGGCGCCGTGGGGACCTCGTGTCAGCCTTCCCACTTGCTCGAAGCCACTGGGGGGTGTCTAGGCCACTATGTTGTCTTTACGTTTGTTTTTTTTATTTTGAGAGAGACAGGGAGGAGGAGAGAGAGATGGGACAGGACAGAGAGTCTCAGGAAGGCTCCATGTTGTCAGAACGGAGCCCAACGTGGGGCTTGATCCCACAAACCGTGAGATCATCACCTGAGCCGCCATCAAGAGTCACACATGCTTAACCACCTGAGCCGCCAGGCGCCCCATCTAGATCCTTTTGAAATATGCCCACCTTCCCCTCCCATTTCACTGACCATCATATAGAAGTGGGCCCTGGGCTGCTGCTTAGAATATTTCAGGGTCAAGATGCTTCTGTAGACCTTAGTTATATGTTCTCTTCTTCCATTGAAGGTCATTCAGTCGTTTAAATAACATCTATTTATTAAGCACTTGCTCTGTGACCTGCACTGTTTTCAGTGCTGGGGCTCCAGGAGAGAAGTCAAAGTCCCCACCCTGAGAGACCTCGAAGTCCAGGGCAGAGACGGGAAGGAAGCATAACTACGCAGATCCTAGGAGGTCAGGAGGGAGACGGTGTGATGAGGAAAATGCAGCATATTGGAGAGACCAAACACGCACGAGAAGAGGGTACGATTTAAACACTCTGAACGTGCCGGGAGTATCCCACACGGCTCTGGGAAGAAGCAGGCAGAGCCTTTCAAGAGACTGATTTGAAAGCCATTTAAGGAAGGAATCGCTATGGAGGTGTGTGTGTGGGGTGGGGGTGGGATGGGAGTGGGTTCAGGGACCATCCAGAAGGCTGGGGCCCCAGAAACAGTGGGAAGCCAGAACCTTCCTGGGCCTGTAGGGGCAGAGAGAGAGGGAGACACAGAATCCGAAGCAGGCTCCAGGCTCCGAGCTGTCAGCACAGAGCCCGACGCGGGGCTTGAACTCATGGACCGTGAGATCATGACCTGAGCCGAAGTCGGATGCTCCACCGACTGAGCCACCCAGGTGCCCCTAACCCATAAATTTTTACAGATGTAACCCACAAATGTGCCTTCCATACCGTCATTGCAGGAAAACCATGGATTGTCCTCTACTTCAAGATTTTTACATAACTTGTGTTCTGTCGACAGTGATGCCAAGTCAGACAACCTTTCTGGAGTTACCGTGACTCTTAGTTACGTCTTCCGTCCGGCTTGAAGGAAGCTTGCCCCGCTGAGGAAGTAGCCCTTGGAATTGGCGGTAAAACTGAAGCAAGTTTACATTTGAAGTTTACAAATGAACCATAAATTTCATATAACGTACTTAAAAATTAGAATGGGGCCTCATAAAATAAGTGACTGTTACAGTAAAAAAAAAAAAAAAAAACTCAACTCAAAATACGTTGTTTACCGTATAAATCATTAAGCAATGGAGCAATTAACTTAAGCGATTTCACGGTCTCATGAGCAATATCCAGATATGTGTTTGATCAAAATGTTCCGTGGTGGGCAGGCACAGAAAATACCACCTCTGACCGTAGCACGGGGCCCCCCAAACAGCGCGGTTTTGGCAAAGTTGAGGTTGTATCTCAGGTAAGGGGCACGTCCGCGCCCGCTGCGTGAAGCCCACCAGAGCTGAGAGCGGGCAGGAGGATCCGTGAGAGAACGAGGGGGTCGACTGCTGCTCCGTGATGCCGGAGCGTCCTCACCGTGGCCCTTGAGGGGAAGGGTGTGGCGGGAATTCATCTGTTTTGGCAAAGCCCGCAGATCCAATGGCGGAGGCTAGGGCCCGCCTTCCACCCAGATGAGTCTCTGGGCCCGGGGCACTTGGTGGTGGGGCGGATGTTTGCGGGGACGCTGGTGGAGGGGAGATCCCTGCCCGTCCACCCTCCTGCTGGGCCCCACAGTCAGGCTGATCGGCTCCCGAGAAGGTGTCTGGGACCAGCTGGGGAGGGTCCGGGTGGGCGAGGGTTGCCAGGGTTACAGCCCACGAGGGGAAGAAGAAGGAGAATCGTCGCCCATGGAAGTTCATGACCTTTGCGGCACCCAGGCCGGCCTCTGAGAGTTTTCATGGCCGTCGTGGGGTAACTTACTCAGAGTGCTGAGCCCTAAATCACCCCCAGCTCCTAACGGCACAAATGCGAGGTGCGAGGGGTTCTGTTTTTTTCCTCTTAAAATATGCCTTGATGGAAGGGAGGTGGAAGGCTTTTTTTTTTTTTTCATAATTTTGTAAATTCTATGCATTTCACCAGTTTGGCTTAAATTGGTCCTTTCCTCCCCCCGATCCCTGTTTCATTTAAAAACAGTCACACTTGACGTTCAACTCTGGGCTCTTCAGACTGCTTGAGGAAAACTGGGGAGAGTCTGTTGCCAGAACCTCTTGCTTGTGGTTTTATACCACCCGTGCAATCAGTGAGCACCACTTGTGTGCTTCTGTGGGAAAGACAAAAGCCCCCGGACTCACTGCTTAGCATGGTTTTCAAAGACTTTTTCTAAATTTTTTTTTAACATTTATTCATTTTTGAGAGACAGAGAAAGAGTGCTAACGGGGGAGGGCAGAGAGAGAGAGGGAGACACAGAATCCGAAGCAGGCTCCAGGCTCCGAGCTGTCAGCACAGAGCCTGATGTAGGGGCTTGAACCACCAACCGCAAGATCGTGACCTGAGCTGAAGTTGGACGCTTAACCGACTGGGCCGTCCCTCCACGTTTTATGGACTAAAATTTCTACTATTATGAATATTCACATCAGACTTGTTGAGTACGTCCCTTTTGGTCAAACAACTGGCTAATCCAGTTAAAAAAAATAAATGGACTTTACGAGAACTGTACCACCGAAGGGCAGGGCTACGTTACCAAACTGAGCACGCCGATGTCTTACAAAATAATACCGTTCGTGACAGTAACCCAGCTAACATTCCCATGGTTACTTGGGATTGAAGATGCACTTGGGGTGTGAAAGCGTTACTTAGTGTTGATAGGTAGGTTTTCTTTTCCTTTTTTTTAACGTTTATTTCTTTATTTTGAGAGAGAAAGAACGTGGAGGAAGGGCAGAGAGGGAGAGGAACAGAGAGTCCCAAGCAGGCTCCGTGCTGTCAGCGCGGAGCCTGACGCAGGGATCGAACTCATGAACCATGAGACCACGACCTGCGCAGAAGTCGGACGCTTCACTGACTGGTCCACCTGGGTGCCTCCACGGGCAGTTCTTCTCTGAAACGAGGGTTATAGATTTTCAGTTTCCTCTTGGCAAGTTCTTAAGGCAGTTTTGGGGAGAGAAGATGTATTTCATTTTGTTTAACTTGCCGTTGCCCTAAAGAACACAGTTTGGGGGAAAATACGATGTTGGATTCAAATACTTGGCAGCTTGGCTGAAGGTTTTGCCTTCTGTTAAGTTGTATGGGCTTGAATATAACGGATGGTACATTTAAAAAGCAAAGAGAAATTAAATTATAGGCCAATAATTTTGGAGATGGCCGGGCAAGTTTTCCTCGTCCAACAGTAGAAGCTGAGAGGTGAGGTGCTCCATTCCAGGCTGCTTGGCGGAGGGTTAGCATGAGGTCGAGATGGACGCTCACCTCCCGGGCACAGCCCCCAACTCTCGGCTGCCCCCCGACCCCCGCCAGGATCAGGGGCTTCCCTACGAGTCAGCTGACCCCAGGCCCTTGGTGCTGGTGCTACAGGAAATGCAGGATGCCTCGTTAAATTTGAGTTCTGAGAAATAACAAATGATTTTTAGTGTGGCTAGGTCTCAATGATTGTTATTCTAAAATGCAAATTTAATTCGGTCTCTTATTTTATTTGCTCGATCGGATAACTCCAGCGCCCACGCCCTGGCTGGCAAAGCCTCCAGAGACACGACACTTTCCAGTGAAGCTGGCCAGGATGTCACGTCTCCCTTGTCCTCTGTCCCCTGACCAGGGCACCATGCGTCAGACAAGACCCAGACGTCAGCCCCTAGGGAGCAGGGTTAAGGACAAAACCTTCCTGAAAGTATTAAGAAGATTCACGGCACCTGTCCGCACACCCATTCCCTCTAGTAGGCAGACTATTAATTCTTTCTTTAAACGGCCACTTGCATTCCTCGGCAACACCACGGGTCCTTGGCACGACCCGCCGCCTGCCCCCCTCCCCCGGGGGACACAGAGAGGCCCGAGTCTCTACCCACCAGGCTCAGAGCCCTGCCAGGCTCATCCCCGCAGAAACGGGTAGCTGACCTCGCCAGGGACCGTGGCCCTGAGTCACCTTCCAGGCGCTGGGTGGGAAGCCTGTCCTCCCTCTGGGGGGCTCCGTAGAGAGAAGAGGCTAGTGCTGTCTGCCCTCCCACCTCCGCAAGGGGCCCGGCACCCGCCCACCCACACCTCGAGCCCCTTGTCCCGGAGCGCCCCCGGCACCCGCCCACCCACACCCCGAGCCCCTTGTCCCGGAGCCCCTGGAGAGAAGGAGGCATGCTTTTGCATCCCGGTGCCCGGCAGAATGCTTGGTAGACAGGGCTCTGTGGTTTGCTGCTAGGTGCTGGATAGATCAATGAGAAGAGCCTCCGGAGATATAGCTGGGCCTTCTCACCGCCTGCCCTCACCCCACGCCCAGTGTGCGCTGTGGAGTTCCGTCTTCACTCCCCGCTGAGTCCCTGGACTCCTGTCCTCAAAGCAGCAGCAGAGGGAGAGGCCGATGGAAACACTCGCTGTCTTTTCCTTCACCTGTAGGTGGCGCCAGTCTCTGGCTCCCTGGAGGCCAAGCAGAGGCGGAACAGGCAGCCCGCCTACCATGGAAATCCTGTCTACACTCGCCGCATGATTCTCAGTGCACACGCATGGCTCCCGGGGCCAGGAGGCCGAAGCATGACGGCCCAGAGCCTTCCTTTTTGGGTGTCCAGATAAGGTCAGCCTGCCACAGCCCTGAGGAGTGGAGAGTTCTCTCTGCCTCCAAAGGATGTAAAGGAAGGAGCCATGTCCCCAAGGCGAACTCTCCCTCACTGATCAGGAAAGGGGGGGTCAGGGGCTGCGGGAAACCGGCCGGCTGGGTCAGGGCCAAGGCCGGGGACACAGACGCGGCATCCTGGCAGCGGCGCCCTGAGCTCATGTATCTTCAGCAATCAGCACTCCTGTCACCCTTGTCTCAAGGATTCCTGGACCAGACGGGGGTCCGGGAGAGGCACCGAGCGGGGCCGAAGGCAGAACCCCGGAGGTAAAGTGGGGACGGCTTCTTCGAGAGGAATCTGATCGATCTTTCGACAGACCCCGGCTGTCCACCTGTCCAGTTAGGTAAATAGGAGAAGCCCTTTGTGCCGAGAGCCACCGTCCCTCGGAGGATGGGAGGGCTTGGACTCGACGCCCCGAGGGCTCCCTGGCGTATCCGTGCGGCCGTGCGACTCCCCATCGCCAGCAGCACACACACTCCTCCACGCCAGCGGGCCTCCCTCGGGGCGGTTCCGCCCCTCCGGGACACGTGGCAATGTCTGGACACACCGTGGGTCGTCACAACTTAGGTGGCAGGAGAGGGCCACCGGCAGCCGGTGAGTAACGTCAGGGACGCTGGTACCCAGCCTGTAACTGGGGCCGGTGCCCTCCCCCCCCAACAAAGGCTTTGAGACCCGCGATGTCAGTCGTGCTGAGGTTTAGAAACCCTGCTCTGGAATGATGAGGCTGCCTCCAAACTTCGGCCAAAAAGACCTAGAAATTTCCTGTGGGCTTTGCTGGCTGGGCCACCCCGAGGCTCTGTCAGCCATCCATCCATCTGCTCTTGGGGTCAGTTTCCACTGACACCCACCAAAGGTGTCTGGTTTTTTTTCATGTTTATTTATTTATTTTTGAGAGAGAGAGAGAGAGAGAGAGAGAGATAAAGAGCAAGCAGTGGTGGGGGAGGAGGACAGAGAGAGAGGGAGACAGAATCCCAAGCAGGCTCCTCGCTCTCAGCGCCGAACCCAATGCAGGGCTCGAACTCACGAAACCGTGAGATCATGACCTGAGCTGAGATCAAAAGTCAGACTCTTGGGGCCCCCGGGGGGCTCAGTTGGTTAAACGTCTGACTTCGGCTCAGGTCATGATCTCGTGGTTCGTGAGTTTGAGCCCCATGTCTGGCTCCGTGCTGACAGCCCCGAGCCTGGAACCTGCTTCGGGTTCTGTGTCTCCCTCTCTCTGCCCCACCCCTGCTCGCCCTCTGTGTGTCTGTATCTCTCTCTCAAAAATAAATAAACATTAAAAAGAGTCAGACGCTTACCCAACCGAGCCACCCAGGTGCTCCAATACACCCAAACTTTAAAAGACAGATGATAATGAAAAGACAACTGAAATACCACTTGACAGATGGCAAAATGTGTCTTTCGGTAATTTAGGCTAATTTTCACTGCAGTCACACTCTGCTCTGTGGGGACCCTCACAGGGGTCTCCCAGCCTTGAGTGCCAGTGCGACGGACCCCAAGCAACTGTGTGCAAAGGGAAATACTCTGCCTTCTTAGTTAGAGCGGGCCCCCGCCTCACGTGCGTCTGAAATCCCAGAGAAAAGCGACGATGAAGAAGTGTACAATTTCCCACGCCGAAGTGACAGACAGATTTTATAAATCATAGAAGCGCATTTACTTTAGAGAAGTTTGGAAGAGAAATTCGACTCCTCGTCATTTCTGCAGGCTGGCGGTGTGGAGTATTCCCCGGGGACAGAGAGAGAGAGACAGATGTTTAGCATTACGACACCAATGTGAATACTTTGGAGCCAAGAACCCGTGGAATGAGGGAAGTTTTAGGAGAAGAGCAAAAGCCAGCGTCCCGCCCGGAGTGTTGCAAGCAGGCGGCCGCAGCGGGTGCGCAGGAAGGGGCACCTGTTCCCCAGAAGGGGCTGAGGGGGTGTGGCCCCGCCGTCCGCGGGCCGGAACTCACAAGCTGTAAGGTCACGGCCCCGCGTCGGGCTCTGTGCTGACGGCTCAGAGCCTGGAGCCTGCTTCGGATTCTGTGTCTCTCTCTCTCTGCCCCTCCCCCGCTCGTGCTCTGTCTCTCTGTCTCTCTCACTTGTCTCTGAAAAATAAAATAAACATTAAAACAATTTTTTTAAGTTTTGTTTTATTTCGTTTGGGGGGGGGGCTTTGAAAAATCCCTTACCAAGTGGCCGGAATAAGCCGGAGACCCCGCTGGCTGAGCGGATTCTCCTGCGTTGGCGGAAGACAAATGAAGATGGATGAGGCAGGGCTGGCGGGTTCCGCCGGCAGGTTGATTTTAAGGGGCCACGCTGCGGCCTTTCGCCAGGCGGCCAGGTAAATCAAAAAGCCCGGGTCGATAAGGACCCTGGAGGCACTCTCTGGCTCCTCGTCCAGAAGCCGTCTGTCTGGTGACCGCACCTGTCCATCAGCACCCGGGGCGGCCTTATCAGTTTGTACAGCTTTTAGTTGGGTTTATTTTCTAAACCGTATTATATAAATACAACTTCATTCCCCGCCGGACTCAGCGGGAGCGCATCTCCATGAGCCTTGAGAGGCTGAGGAGGCCGCCGAGGGCAGACGGGTCATTGATGGTTTTCTCAGGTGGCTGCACACCTGTGGCCAAGGGGCTCTCTAAATAATTAGGAAGCCATACCCCCAGGTCTGGAGAGGGAAGCTTGCTCAGCTCAGCGGGGTGCCCGAGGGAGGAAGGCGGATGGTTCCAGAACATAAGCCCAGAAAGAACGCTGGAACCCCTGTCACCTGTCTTCGGTCGGTATTTGTCGCCTCGCCCAAGCGGTACGAGCCGTGTCCCGAGGAGCGGATGGGGAAGGGGCTCCCCAGCAGCATCTGAGAACTACCCCAAAGGAAGTGTGTTCAAATTGTACACGGAGGATTGGGGCTCATGCCTTCGAGAAAATACCAGCCCCCCAACAAGAGCCATTCGGGAGGGTGGTGACCCCGACTGGGCTCCAGAGTCCAGGAGCGTGTCCGGGGATGAGCGCTGCTCTCCCAGGGGGAGCTCCTGACTGCTCCGGAAAGGCCTTCTGGAAAAACGGGGCATTCGGTGCAAGCGAGACTTTTCCTTGGAAGGTGTCGCGTGAGTTGTGTCCACTGTCAGCAACCGTGGGCCTGGAAGCAACGCCCCTGGCTTGGAAGGTCAGCCGTCCCCCGGGGCTGGCTTCAGGCCCGCTGCTCTCGGAGGCGAGGAGAGAAGAAGTACTGTGTTTATGTGGCTGCGTTTGGCCAAAGGCACCGTTTGGACCAGATCCTGGGGTGAGGAAGCCAGTTTAGATCAAGAGCTTTCAAGGCAAGCGGGAGGTCCCCGGGGAGGGGCCGCGGACGGCCAGAGTCTGCGCGGCGGGTACGCAGAGCACGGGCACCTGGTGAGCAGTGGGCAGAGGTGCGGAGAGGCGCACAAGACAAGAATTCAAAGATGGCTTTGGACGGGGCGCCTGCGGGGCTCAGTCGGTGAAGCTTCCGACTGTTGGTCTCAGCTCAGGTCTGAATCTCACGGTTGTGAGGTCAAGCCCCACATTAGGCTCTGCGCTGGGCGTGAAGCCTACTTTAAAACAAGTGGCTTTGGGTGTCTCTTGGATTCACCCCACTGCCCTTCCTCCCTGGCCTATCATTGCTGCGGCTCCTACAGACAGACCCCTGCAGACCGCCCGGGTGTTTCTCCACTCTGCTGCGACCTAGCTAGCTGTGTGACCCTACTTCACCTCTGTAGGTCTCGATTCACCCATTTGGGAAATGGAGACAATTAGAGCTTGTACTTCCCGTATCTCACATATGCGATGTCATACAGAAAATGCTTCGGACGGTGCTGGCAGCTAGCGAGTGCCGTGTAATTGTTGTCAACCAACATCATTTTAATTTAGTGGCATCAACCAGACAAGAACATGGAAATGCTGGAACTGGCCCTTAATTATATACGAGGGAAAAAATGCCAGAATTGATGTGCCTGAGATTTCCAAGTTGGGTCGTCGGCAGAGCCAAGGCCAGACTCAAGGCTCAGTCAGGGTCCTAGGCCTTCCCGGCATGGCCTCCTTCTCTGCGCTGCAAACCCTGTCCTGGTCGTTCTGACGCTGGGAGAGCTCCATGGGGAGCTGGGACATCTTGGGGCAAACAGCACCGTGATTTTAGAACTGTGCCTTCCCCACAGTCACAGGCCTAGTTTCAACTCACAGACTAGTCTTTTCCAGGTAGATGACCTACCATCTCCCCGAACTCTGTAGACACCGGTTTCTATCTGGGGATTTCACCCGCAGCCAACATCAGCGCTTTGGGGCTCGGGGGCTGGTTGTAAATGATCGTAAATATCATCTCATCATCAAGGTGATATCTCCATGGGAATGGAAAAAAAAAAAAAAAAAAGCCCGCTTTCGGGAGATGGTGAACCATCATTCTTGAGCGTCATCCTTCCGGGAGGCAGTAACTGGCTGCTCGGTGTCCTGGTCAGGGGAAGCCAGCTCTGGAAGTGTAAGGGGGCAGGTGTGCGTAAGCAAAGCTCAGTGTGTCCCACTGTCCTCCTGCGGCCTCGTGTTTCTGCAGCACTTGGGTGCCATTGGGAAGCACGGGGACTCTTCCTCACTGAGGTCTGGCGGCCAGAACCTGATTTCAGACGTGTGTTGACTTCAGCCCAAGTCCTAGGTGTTGGGGACCACTCCTCTGTCTGAAATATAACTTTTCTCTTTCTGTTTTGTTTTTTGTTTTGTTTTGTTTGACTATGTGTTTCGGAAGAAGGAAGGAAACCACAGAGAAGGGTCCCAAGGTTGAGATGAGTGTGGCGGCCTTCGGAAATGCTATCACATAGGTACAGTCGTTACACCTTCTGGGGAACCTTGAAGGGACTTGTGAAGCAGAGTGCCTGCGTGCGTGTCTCTGTTTAAGTTTGCAAGCTCTGCCTCTTTCGCGTACTCTTCCGTGAAGACTTTATCCTCTGGCTCTGGTTATTCCCATGAGCCTGGAGAGCCGGTGAGTGTGCAGAGGGTTAAGGCCAACTCACGTGATGACAGCGGGTCCCTGGAACAGAAGTCTGGTCTTGTGCCTTGGTGTCCTCCCTAGTACCGTGTACCCAGGGGTCGGCCCTCAATGAAGGGGTGATACATGGAAGATTTGTTCCCTCCGAGGTACGTTGCAGCTTCTCTGTCCAGTTCAGAGGACACGAGGGGATGAACAGAGGGCCCACGCATCTGTGCTGAGGGCTGAGAGCCGCCTGACGGGTCCTTGGGAGCTTCCCGCGCCCCCCCACCTTTGCTCCGTCCTACACCCTGCGTTGGGAAGAGCTCTGGGATCCTCAGCGCCCAGATCGGAGCCCGCTGCTGGCTCTTCGCCCCACTCCCTGTGGTCATGGGAAAGTCAGTGACCTCCTCCAGGCTTGGTGCCTTCCCTGTAAGGTGAAAATAACCCTGATCTTGGCTTGCCCACTGGATGGGTCCGGTAATCTAGACGGCTGAGCTGAGGACGAGGGATGGTTCTGGCTGTCGGTAGTGTGCATGATCCGGAAGTAATAGACTAAGTGCGTGAAAGCATTTTACCACCCCGCACGCTGCACGTCCCGTCACATGGATGAGGTGGCTGGGAAGCAGGAGGCAGCTGGACCATGGCGGTCCTTGCCAGGGAATTAGGGAGCAGGGAGGAGCCCTGCTGGGAGCCCGTCTGTGCACGCCTCCCCACGTGCTGCCCGCCCACTAGACCACCTTGGGCAGGGAGGTATCTCCACGGCACAGACCGGGAGTCCAGGGCCCAGCTGGGAAGTGGCATCGGGAACCGCCGTTGGGGATGCTGACCGGCTGCCAGGACTGTAAGCTGGACGGAGGGGGCTACGGCCCGCCCCTGGGTTTTGGAGGTGCGGCTCCTTGGGTCTCTGCGGTAGACTCAGGGGTGAGATTCCTCAGCCCGAAGCTCTGGAGAGGTCGATGGGCCTCTGCTTGGAAAACGTGAAATGTCTTCCCAGGTCCAAGAAGCCAGCGAGAGCTGGAAGTCCACAAACACATGGGGCGTCCCACTGGTTGACCTTTTGGAAACACGCCCTCCCCCGGAAGCGAGACAGAGAAGCTCTCCCACACTGGGCATCCTCGGGGTAAAACCAGTCATCAGCGGAGTCCCCACGCCCACAGACACACGCCCACATGTACATACAAGATGGCGGGGGGTGCCCCATGTCCAGCGACTACTGCCCTCAACGAGGGCCTCTCTGACAAAGTCCCCAAGGGCCCTGACCAGGAGTTGTGCAGCCAGGAGCTGTTACAGTTTGGTGACGAGTGGTGGGTCGCCTGGCTCGGCCATGGAACCACACTAGGATGTGAAAGAGGGTGCGGCATGTCATGGGAAGCCCAGCAGAGACCCCCCCTGAGATGAAGAAAGAGAAGTACTTGTGTCCCAGGGGATCCCGCCAGGTGGAGGAGAGAGAGGGCTTCCTGGGGAGGCCACCCCCAGGCTCTACAAGGCGTTCTGCCAACCGGCTTTCTCCCCCGCCACCGTCTCTAGTGCTGTCACCCCAGGTTGGCTAGCTTGCCAGCCAGTTTACCGTCTCTTGTGCACAGAAGTCCTGTAATTGCTTGGGGACTACGGCAAGTCTTTATCATTCTCTGGAAAACAGGATGGCCTGCGTGCGTGTCCGTTCGTCCACGACCAAGGCTCAGCACTAAACACGGCTGGGGCTGCAGATGTGCAGGTCAGAGCCTGGAATCAAGTCCCTCTGTGTGTGTGTGTGTATGTGTGTGTGTGTGTGTGAGAGAGAGAGAGAGAGAGGGAGAGAGATGGGGGTTCCAGGCACCCAAGTCTCCCCCCCCAGAAAGGACAAAGCCTCACGCTTCTCACCTCTCTTGGGGCCTTTTAATCCCTGCTATCTTCTGCTTCAATGAAGGGATGGCCGAGGAAGAGGTTAGGGGGGTATTTGGCGCCCCGGGGTTTCTGTTGCTGGATAAACAAGGAGAGATCTCGATCACGGCCTGTCAGTCATCCGTCAGGCACTCAGTTCACCAGGCATTGAAACCGATCCGGGGAGACAGTCGGATTTATCTTTTCAGGGCGGCCAGGTGGGGGGGAGGAGGCGCCCAGCACGGGGAAGTTCCTTGGGAAGTGCCTCCCATCCCCACCCCACTCAGGGCTAGAGTGTCCTGGGGAGACTGTCTTCTTCCTGTCACCTGAGTCCCAGACACCACCCCCACCCCACCCCGTGGAGCCCCCAGAATCCCGCGCAGCCCCCTACCTCATGACTTCGCACCTACAGCTCCTTTCTACCTGAGTGTCTTTCCCTCCCTTACCTGCCTGGCTGGTTCCCACTGGCCATCACCTCTTCCCAGAAGCCTTCTCTGATATGCCCCTCCATCCCACCCCACCCTCCTTTTCCCCCAGTGACGCTGCACTTTTGCCTTTAGTTCCCTGAAGGGAAGCAGACAAATTCCACCCCACACTCAGTTCGTCGAAGTGGGGGCTTACTCACTTAGGACACAGATCTGATGCTTCTTAGATTGGGAGGAAGGGACCCCATCACCGTGTCTCAGAGGAAAAGTCCACCAGAGTTAACATGACAGAGCTAATATCACTGCAGCCTGCAGGATAACCCTGTTTCTAAATTAAACATTTCAAACAAATCATGCACGTAAGAGCATCACTGAGATCCTGGGATAGCGCGTGTATATATGTGTGCACTGTGTTATTTTATTAGATATTTGCATATGCAAAGCGGGTTTCTTACAGCCCATCTGTAAGGCATGTATATTACCTACATACTCGTGTATAATATAAACTTCATATACACATGAATGTGAATGTACCACAGGCATATGATACAGACGGGCTGCCGGGAGCTCCGGCTTTGGAAGCCACAGTTCTGTGGTCTTGTGATCCTAAGATCCGTGTCCACAGCGGAGCCCAGGGAGGGGCCGCGTCGCCGCGTCTTTCGGAAACCCCACGCTCTTCTCGAACCTCGGTGGCAGGTGCACAGACGGCTTTCGTCCAGCAGTTGTTGAAATCTGTTTCACTCAACGAGCGAAGCTTTGCCCGGTTCCCGCTCTCTAACTAGCTTTATTTAGACTCCACGGGAGTATGGGAGGCACCGTCCCAGCGGCACCGCGGCTGCCGGGCTGCGTGGCGCCTGGGCTGGAGCTGGAGTGGCGGCAGCCTGGTGGGCAGACTGGAGGCGGGGAGACACAGCTCTGCTCTGAGTCCCGGCTGTGCGGCCACACCGTGTCTCCCCTTCCTGCACAGACACGGCGCACAGGGACACGCACACTCCACAGTCAGTGTGGACCGCATCGGCATCGGCTGAACGGGGCCTCCGCACGTCCCCCACTCCGCTGGACACCAGGGACACAGAATGAACGAGACGGTGTACCTGAAACCACAGAGGGCGGGGTCGGGGGCTACAGGCACCGTCGGACAACACTGCTGTGTGACAAGGGCGGCCGGCGGTGTGCCAGGTGCCCTGGGAGCCCGTGAAGAGCCGTTCCCTGGGGACGAGTCCTTCATCCCTGACAGAGTCTCGTCTAGAGGCCTCCGCAGCCCTGGCCCTCGCTCTCATGTCTGAGACACGGCTCGCCCACCTCATACCTCAGCCCCGGGCACATGCACTCTCCCCCGCAGCCTTCCGGCAGGGCACCTGGGCAGGCACGCCTCTCCACTGGACCTGGGGAGCAGGAGTCCGTCCCCCCCACAATCCACCAGGGCCCAGGGTCGGCTCCGGGGCGGCTTACCAGCCATTCCCCAGGCCTGCGGGCCGGGGCTGCGATGCCACACTGCTCACCCAAGGTTCAGAAGAGTCATGACCAACCCGAACCAGGCCCCAGATCCCCGCTTGTCCCCCATCCACCCCCCTAGCAGCAGCCGTGGGCACCGACCACGCCCCAGGTTGTGGCAGGTGCACTCAGCTCCGGGGCTTCCCTCACAGAACTTAGTTTCAGAGAAGGAAGGTGGAGACAGGGAAGCAGACAAACCAGCAAAGAAAGCGCTAGGGGTTCGGCGAGGAGGGGTAAGGGGCAGCGAGCAACCGGTGAGGTTCTTTCAGATGGAGAGGTGAGGCGAGGGGTCTGGGAGGAGGCGCGCCTGCTCTGAGGACTGACCAGGCCAGCACCGAGCCCGTGGAAGTGTGAGCCCACGCCTCTGCAGGGGTCGGTCCCCATGTCCCTCCTGGGGCCAGCTCAGCGACCTCCGATAGTCACAGCACGTGGATTCGAATCAGACATTGTACTTCAAATAGTGTGGAGACACATGCAAAGCCAAGGCCATACCCATGCCCGGGGGTCCACTACGGGTCTGCTCTGTTACTGCAGTGCTGGCTCCCCAGGGCCATTGCCTTAACCCACCTGTTAATTCCCACGTATTAATTCAAATAAACCAAATACAGACATTGAACACCCAACAGGAAGAACACCAAAAAACAACAACAACAACAAAAACCCAAACGAAAACAAAAAACAAAAAGCAAATCTACCTCCCATCCTACAGTTCTCTTTGAGAGAAGGATAATCTTACTTGGAGACTTCATCTCCAAGAACGGGTCATTTATGGAAGATCCCTATTGGGAAAGAATTTAAATGGCCCGTGAGAAATAATTTTTCAAGAAGAAGAAACGTTTCTCCCCCAGGCCGTGGGATGTTTCTGAACTGACCCTGCCAGAGGCCACCGGTCAGAGGCTCTTAGGTGAAATGGATCCTGGGCTTAATCCCATCAAAGGGGAATCAGGTGGAAGGAGCCGGCGTGACCGCCCTCCGCCCCTCGAGGCCCAGGAGGGAAGTTGGCTCATAATGCTAGCAAGCTTGCTCTCTAGGAAGGATTAAGCAGCCTGGCACTAACCTGCGGCTCCCGCGCACCTGCCTAGGGCTGCTCTGATCTGTCCTAGGAAGACTGGGAATGCCTTTGAGGATATTTCGAGGGTTGATGAGGGGAATGGGAGAGGGCAGAGGAGGTGACGGCCACTTGCTGGGATGAGCACTGGGCGTTGTATGGAAACCAATTTGACAATAAATTGTTAAAAAAAAAAAAAAAAGATTATTTCCTTCAGGGAAACCCCCAACCTCAGGAGATTCTTCCCAATTGCTTTCTTTAGGAACAATGAATTAATTATTCCTAAGATAATTATTCCTAATTATCTCCTCCTAAAGGAGACAGGATGCCTTCGCTCGGTGAGCCCTCAGGAGGGGCCAGGACACGGACCCCGCCCCTCTCCCCGCCCCCCGCCTGCCACAATCAGTGCCACGTGAAACCTCGTTCTGAAAATAACTTTGAAAACTAATCCGGCGGCTGGTTGTTGTCCTTCTCCTATGAAGCCGGATAAAATAATCAACATTCACATCTCCGTTTCCACCACCAGAGAGTTTGTTTCTCTTCGCGATGCCCCGGCTGGTGGGGAGAGGTCTGTAGCGGCGGGTGTGGGGGGGGGGAGGATCTCCAGGAGGCGGCCGCAGGCAGGGGCTCTCTGGGCTTTGTGGCGAGTGAATGTGGTTCTCGGGAGGCAATGACCTCAGGGGCCAGAAGGCCGGGTACCCGCCGTGGCCGCCGCTTTGTGCGGCAGAGAAAAGAGGAGTTGTCACAAATGTCCCTGTCTGAGAGGGACAAAGCGACATCCAAAACTGGGGGTGAGCTTCAGGCCACGCGTTCAGAGCGTGCACACTCAGAAGTGTGTCTGTGAACTAGGACTACTGATTTGGGGGCACCCCTGTCACTTGCCGTCCGCAGGGCATAGTGGAGCCAGGCCAGGCAGGGGGACACAGCGCGGCTGGGCTGGTTGGTGGGGAGTGAGGGCGGTAGGTCTCTGAAGGCAGAGCTCTGGAAGCTGCGTGAGGGGCAGGCCGCGCTAGTGAGGAGCCAGCCTCCAGAAAGAGCAGAGGGATGGCTGCACCTTCCGATGAGGCTCAGGGAGGTGGAGGGAGAGGCAGACAGGTTGGGGGACTGGTCCCAGCCAGGGTGCAGAGTCGAGGACTCCTGGGTGGCCGGAGCCCCGACGGCCAGGAAGAAGCAGGGGTGGAGGTCTCGTGAGGCAGGGATGAGGAAGCTGTGGGACCTCTGGTGGGGGCAGGGCAGTGGGCAGGGCAGGGTGAGGGCAGGAGGGCGGGGGGGGGGGTGCCGCTCAAGGGGGCAGATGGAGGAGGGGAGGCCATGAGACACTTGCCTTGAAATCAGAGCCCAGAGGACACAAAGCTGGCGTGGGAGCCGAGAGGGGGGGAGACGTAATGGCTTCCGGAAAGGGGAGGCAGGCTGGACAGATGGGGGTCTGGCGGGGGTGCGGGGGGGTGTGTGGCTCAGCCTTCCCAGACTCCTCTGACCAGGCCTGGAGCGGAGCTGGGGGTTTCGCCAGAGGAACAGAGGTGACCGCCTCTGCCTTGGTGGGGACATCCAAGAAGGGGCAGGAAGGCGGGATGGAGCTGTGGCCAGCCGGAGGGGTCACAGAGGAGGGAGAGGCAGGCAGGACCAGGCCCGGGGCGGATGGATCTCCAAACAGGAAAGCGCGGGAGAGACTCCAGGCAGGGAGGGAAGAGCTGCCCACGGGAGAGGAGCAGAACAAAGACCAGCTGAGCCCCCTGCACGAGGCGGGGGTCCGTGCGCCCCCAGGGAAGGGGACCTGTACAAGGGGAGGCCAGCCAGGTGGGAAGGGGTGAGGGCTTAGAAAGGAGAGCCCAGCTCTTCCCTGAGAACTGCTTTTGAGCAGCTGGGAGAAGACATCCCTGCTCAGAGGTAACACAGTTTCAAGGGAAGCAAATGATCTCATTGACACCTGCTTCATTTCATCCACTTACTGTGTGCAAGAAGGACCGGGTGCCGGGATCCCCCCAGCCTGGCCAGGTGGGTGGGCGGGGTGCCCAAGAGATGCAAATAAAATGCTGAGAGTGTGCAGCAAAGGGCACTCCGGAGGGCTGCGTGACGGAGGTGGCCTGACCTCGATCGGCACCAAGTGGATGAATTAAACAGCTTAGGTTGTGAGGGGTCCGTGAGCGAGACTGGGGGGAAGGGGGTTTCCCACACTCAGAATCTCGGAGGATGTAATAGGCATGGAACGTAGAAAGGATTTCAGCAAATATCACCTGTTGGGTGGCACTCGTCGGCGAGGACGGGGACTCTCACGGGCTGGGTGTCCACCGGGACGGGTGACCTTCTGCATCAGGGAGACGTGAAGTTCATCCAGCTGCTCGGTGGCTTCGGAAACGTGAGGGCAACGGAGGCTTGCGTCTCCTCGGGGCCACGCTTGCCAGGCGGCCTCCTCCTACTCCCGAGCTGTGTTCTCGGGCTGCAGGGGATGGAGAGGAAGACCCCAGCGCTGGGGGCCCAGCGCCCCAGCCCAGAGCCCGAGGTCCAGCAGGGAGATTCACAGACTCACGTGGAGAGGAAGGGCCAGGCGCTGTGTGCACCGCTAGAGGTTAGCGGCTCCGCGTTCCTCAAATTACTCTCTCAGGTGGTAGTTTTCAACACTCTGGCTGCTTCTGTCAGTTACCTCCAGTTTCCCCAGACCCAGCGAACAGGAGAAACAAACCCACCCAGCGTTATGACAGAGGAGGTCCTAGGACACTTAGGATCCCCGAGCCCCACTCACCCTCTTAGCACACACTCCTTTCTTTACCCCGAGTTCGCTTGGTCCTGCTTGGGGAAACCGATTCCCGTTACTGCTAAAGATGGCCTGAAGACGAAAGAATCCAACTTTTTAAAAATGGTGCATCCCCCAGAATGCTAACTCAGCACTTACCAACGCTTGCTTCGTGGCACGGGTCGTTGTTACACACACACAGCCTCACCCAAAGGACCCGAATGTCAAGGAAATTGGAGAAACGGTCAGATCAGCTGAACGGGCAGATTTCTTTGTTGCCTGAATTCTTGGCACCTTGAGTATGCAAATGTGCGCCTTGCCTGCAGGAGGGACTGGGGAAGGAGCGTCTCTGAGGATAAGTGTGGCTCCCAAAACACAGTGGGGGGCAGGAGACATCCAAATATAGGCAGGCGGCCTTCTGCTCCCCCATACATCTCACAGACTAGAATCATCCCTCCATGGTTCCAACCCGCGCCCAGAGGCCCGTGACTCCTGCGGAGAGCCCAGACCGGGCCACAAGGTTCTCGGCGCCCTCCAGCGGCAGCAGGTGGTCAGCGGGGGCTCCAGCAGCACACGCAGACTTATGCTGCCCTCTAGTGGTGCCGCATTGAAACGGCCGCACCGATGCTGACGCGGAGTCTGTGTGTCCCCTAAAGACGGTGTCCCCGCTGTCTCAGAAGAGATGCCCTGCTCTTTTAAGAAACACTCTTTAATATCTCTGCAATGATTCCCATAGAGAATACCACCTGCTTATGCTCCAAATTTCAAAAAATAAGTATGATGCCTTAACCCTAATATAAAGAGGGACTATAAGACCTAAAAGGAAAGTAATTTTTTTCCCTTTTTTAAAAACGTTTTAATTTTAATTCCGGTTAGTTAACCCACAGTGCTATATTCATTTCAGGCGTACAACATAGTGATTCAACGCTTCCACACGTCGCCGGTGCTCATCAGGACAAATGCACGCCTTAATCATCACCTGTTTAACCCAAGCCCTACTGGAATACAATGTTATATTCGTTTCAGGTGTACAACATAATGGTTCTGCAACTGTATTTACAGAAGATATTATAAGGAGTATTTCATGGACTCAGCAGACACGCAATTTCCAAATTGCCCACTAGGGGACAGTGCTGTCCCTATTGAGGAAGGCCCATCCAGCTTAGGAATCAGAGTAAAATACGTATGGACTTTCGGGCCATAGGCTGCCTGAAAAAACTGTCCGACCGTGCCAGGTGCCTCCGGCAGCTGCAGACAGTGCATGAAAGCACGGGCATGGCTGCGTTCCAATAAAGCTTTGTTTACAATAGCAGGTGCCTCTCTGGATTTGGCCCGCAGGACGCAGTTCACTGACCCTTGGTCTGGGGCAGCCCCTTCGGTTTACAGGTAAGGAAAGTGGAATTAGGGAGTGCAGGGGGTGGCAGAAAGTGGCCAAGGCTAGGAGATGAGATCCTGACCACATAAGAGCAAACGCATCCACCCTGCCCAGCTCCTTCCTGAGTCTCCAGGCTGTCACTCCTCAGCTGTATGCAGGGGGGGAGGGGGGGTAGAGGGGAAGGATGAGGGGTGGGAGGGTACAAAGAGAAGGTCTCTGTTCGACTCTGACACCTCCAGTTGCCCTCCATCCTGCCTCAACACCCACTCACTCGTTCATCCATCCATCCATTCATTCTAGCCTTTGTTGACCCTGTGCCTGCCCCACCCCTCAGCCTTCCCGCCTGGCATGGAGCCTCCCAAGAGATCCACCGCTTATCCCAGAAATGCAGCACAACAAGACAGCAAGCCTTCCTGGCTTGCCTGACAAGCCACGCTGGGCAGCTCTGGGTCTCTATTTGTCTCTGTGGCTCCCCAGGGCGTCTGCTTTCTTGTTTGTGTCCACGAGATGGGCCCTATGGCGGACATTCAGCACCAGGGCCAGTGGACAGAGCCCCGTGAGGCCAGCCCTCCGGTCTCAGCACCAGGGACCCCTGGATCTCTGGGATTTGCTTGCTCCTGGCCTGGATGTGAGAC
>PITB01025617.1:0-22562 GCA_004024585.1 Paradoxurus hermaphroditus
CCCCCCGCCCCCCGGCCCCTCTGCCCTTTCGCCAAAACGTTTTGGGGAACCGGCAGGAACAGATACAGGTCGGCGTCGGGGACCAGGCAGGATGGTTCTGCCCGAGGCGCTGGGTATCGGGCCGGAGAGGCAGCTTGATCCGCCACCTTTAGGGATGCGACCTCTGTTTTCTTTCCGGGAAGGTGGGTTCGGAGCATCCACGGGGAACCAGGTGAAATAGCTTTCTCTCCTCCAGCCAGAGGACAAGCCCGCACGCAGGTACGGGAGCCCTTGTGATGACCAAGGTTTTGCCTCGGTGGAATTGTTCGCCCCGAATTTTTAAAAAGACAAAGCAGGGAGAGCCCGACTTTTCTGGGTACTCCGGCGGGATGCTGTCTCTTTAAGGCTCAGAGCGTATACAGCAGGAGCTACTGCGGGCTTCGAGCCTACAGTCTCGCTGAGATGTAATTCACGAGCCGCGCAGCTCACCCGTTGTGAACAGCCACTTTTTAAAAAATGTTTATTTCTTTATTTCGAGAGAGAGTGTGCGGGCGCGCGCACGCGAGAGCCAGGGAAGGGCAGAGAGAGGATCCCAGGCAGGCTCCTCGCTGGCAGCCCGGAACTCGGTCTCACGGACAACATGGGACTCAGTCCCCACGAACCACGAGCTCGTGACCTGAGCCAAAATCGAGAGTCAGACACTGCACCGACCGAGCCCTCCCCACCCCCCCCCCGGCGCCCCCATAAATGTCCACTTTGATGATTTCTAGTGACCGTAGCGTCGGGCAGCCAGCAGCCCGGTCCTCGAGTTGGTGGCCGCTCACTGCGTCGGGTGCTCTGCAGGCGGGAGCCGGGGGAGGGGGTGGCAGTTGCGAGTCCCGTGGGGGCCGGCGCCGGCGTCTGACGTACAGTCGGGGCGGTTTCTCGGGTGAGCGGCCCGCCAGCGGCCTTTTATGAGCATTGGACAACCTCGTGCCTTGTCGCCGCTCTAACACGGCACAATCCCGGCAAGCACCTGCTGATGCCCGCCCGGGGAAGACTTTGGGGCTACACGGAGGATGCGAAGGGGAGGTGACCACAAGGGCGTGTGCCGACCGTCCACAGCCGGGCGCCAAGGCCGTGTGTGTCCCCAGTGGACTGCGCACTGAGCAGCTTCTCCTCCTGGGTGCAGACCCATTTGCTCAATGTTCATTGAGCACTTACTACGTGCCAGCCGCCGAGGTTGGCACTGTGCACGCATTAACTTATTTACTGCTCCCAAGGGTCCTGTCGAGTGGCGTTCGTAATGCCCATTTTACACATGGGGAAACCGAGGCATGAAAAAGTCAGATACCTTGCCTGGGGTCACACGGCCAAGAAACCAGGCTGGATGCAGCCCCGGGCCGGGCTCTGAGTCACCGCTCCAAGGGCCTCTGAGCACGTGGGGAGTCATGCTCTGGTGGGGCGGGGAGCGGGTCAAAAGGCAGCAGTCATTAGGCCGCCGCTCAGCGTTAAGTTATGTGACATGGGTGTGCCCGGGGTGCTCCCGGGGGGGGGGGGCTGAGAACGTTCTGGAGGAGAGAAGGCTTAGCCAGGCCAAGGGGAGGGTTCTGGAGGGGCTCCCAGGCGGAGGAGGCGCCAGAGCACAGACTGGGTGAGAACTGGTCCCCGTCAGCCTGTCCCTCCTGTGTCTCGCTGGGCCGGCCCTTAGCAGGCGCTCCGTGGACACTGAACGAAGAGCGTCCTCGGAGAGTCAAGAAACCAGGGATCCTGAAGCTTGTGTTTTGGCCTTTAGGAGGGACCAGAGCAACTTGACGATGCCCTCAAACGCTCACTCGACATTTTCAACCTCTCGGCAGGGCCGAGAGGAGATCCGGCTGTGTCCACCGAATCCCACCTCCCTGCCCCCTCGAGTAAACAAAACGGCTGGCCAGCTGGGAGGGCTGGGGGGAGGGGGGCCTTCCGGTCCTGCAAACAGCCGTCCCGGGACCTTCCAGAAGGACCTGCTCGTCCGCATCTTGACCCCCAGTGCCCGCCTTCTGCACGTCCAGGGGGCGAGATCCAAAACCCTCTTCTGGCTCACAAGCCACAGGAGAGGGAGGAAATCGGGCAAATGAGGGCAGGACCCCGGACACTTGCGTCTGTTCTTTGTCTTGTCAATCACCTAAAGGAGTTCGGAAAGTGACTGTCTCACCCCCGAGTCGCCCCCTCGGCCGCGCTGGGGTGGAGGTCTCCTTGCAGCGTCTTGTTTTTCTCCGAGAAAAATCGGCCCGCAGCCACGGACTTGAATTCCCTTCCCCGGGGACACTTCCTGTGGATATTTCTAGTGACGAGTGGCAGAGGTCGCACTCCTACATAAAATTAGGGTTTTAAACTGGGTCACAAACTCAGATGCCCCGAGGGGCGGGGAACGAGGCGGGCGAGGAAGCACCCAGTGGAAGGCTGCAGGGAGGGGCGGGGCCGTGGCAAAGCGGAGTGCGGGCGTCCTGGGTTGGGGGGGCAGCCTCTCACCCGGAGCCGAGGCGCCCCGTGTGCTGTCGGGTCCGTTTCTTTTTCCCCCGACAAAACCCAGGAATCCAGGTTTTTTGGTTTTTTATTTCTAATGTAGGCAAAGAACTTGGTGAGCTTTTTTTCTTTAAGTTTATTTATCGAGAGAGGGGGAGAGAGTGGGGGAGGGGCAGAGAGAGACGGGGCGGGGGTGGGGGTGGGGGAGAGGAGGACAGAGGATCCCAAGCAGGCTCTGCGCTGTCAGCACAGAGCCTGACGTGGGACTAGAACCCAGGAACCGTGAGATCACGACTGGGCCGAAATCAAGAGTCAGCCGCTCCACCAACTGAGCCCCCCAGGCGCCCCTGGGTGTTTTGTTTTGTTTTGTTTTGAAGAAACACCTCGTCACCTGTGGGCACGTGGCCTGGGCCCTCTCTGCACCCCACCCCCCCGGGAGATAGGATGTGGGGGAGACCTTACCTTCCTTCTGGGCGACGGCAGCAAGGCTGGAAACGAACTCGGCAAATTCCACTGCAGCCAGAGGAACAGAACCCGGACGGACAGAGCCCGAGAACGGCCCTCCACCCGCGGTGGCTTCCCGACGGAGGGCACCCACCTGCTCCCGAGTCGGCCCGTCTCGCTGCCTGTTGGGTGCCGGACCCGAAGCGCGTCACGTAGACTGTGTGTCCCGAAGGTTCCGTGGCCCCCGTTTCGCAGATGAGGAGAGACCGGCAGAAGTTCGCCTAACTAGACGGGGCGGGACTCGAACGCGAGGCCGACGCCGGAGCCAGGGCTTCTGACCGTCGAGCGGCACGAAGTCGGGACTGGGGCGCGGCCAGAGAAGCGCATTCCACCCTCGGCCCGGCGCGAACTGACTCCCCTGCGCGTCCCCCCCACACACCCCCCCCCCCCGCTCCCCAGGGAATCGCCGGCAGGCTGGGGGGCGACACGGCGGCGTGTGGGAGGGCCCCCGCCCCCGGTCCCCTGCTGGCCGGGCACCTCGGGAGCGCGCGCGGCCCCACCTCCACCGCGGAGGCACGGCGGCGCCGTCCGCGAGGTTGCTGACTAATTCCCTCTGCAAACGGTTCAGTTTCACATGCTCGAGTTTCCAGTAACTACGTGGGTGGATTTGTTTCGTTTAAGGGGAAAACAAAACAAAACATGGAGGGGTTTTCTTTCCCAAGAAGAGACGACTCGCCAATTATGGGTCCAAGTGCGTGCGGCCCCGGGCGGCCCGGCGCGGCCCCTGCGGCCCGCGGAGCTCTGGGCAGGCGGACTCGGAGGTGGAAAGCGCTTAGTCACGGACGCGCGGGGACCAGGTGCGGGCGGTCAGAGAGGTGCCGCCGCCGCCCTGCGCCCTCCCCGCTCAGCCCTGCAGACCGGGGAGCGGGAGGCGGAATAGGCCTGGGGTGGGGTGGGGAGGGGGTGGGGGGACAGCCGGCCTCACCCGCCCTCGGGCTCCCTGCACCTCCCTCTTGGGGGGGGCCGGCCTGGGAAGGAGACACCCCCCCCCCAGCTGGACCGGCCGCCCGAGTCAGGTGAGTGGGGGCCCGGGCACCTGGGGCGAGAGGCGTCCGGGGGGGACCAGAGCAGGGGTGTGTGTGTGCGGGTGTGGGCGGGTGTGGGCGCGCCTTCCCGCTCAGGCTGGACCAGATGACACGAGCGCGCTGGTTTGGCGTGGGCTCTGGCCCAGCAGGGCCGACTTTCGGGTCGGCTCCGGGCAGGATCCTGGGGCCTCGGCCGCGCCGGACGCGACGCCTTGAGCCGCCGGCGGGGGAGGAGGTGCGGGCGTGTGGCCAGAGGGCTGACGGATGGAGGGGCACCCGAGGGGGCTCGGGGAAGTCGCCCCTTACCAAGCGAGCGGGGACTGTTGGGGAGTCTCGGAGCCCATACGTGTCCCGCTGCCCCGGGGCGCAAAGCCATCCCTAAGCGACCTCCCTGGCTCACCGGTTCCTTCTCCGGAGGAAGCCGCACGGGAAACCGTGTTGAGTCTGGGAGTCGGGGCTGCCGCAGTCAGGAGGCTGGCTTGGGAGTCGGGCAGAGGTGGCCGGAGGCTTGCTGCGGTACCTCCTGCCTCGGTGCTCTGGGCCTCAGTTTCCCATCTGTGAAATGGGGGTGTAAGAGGACCCCGTGGATGCAGCGAGTCGACAGGGGTGAACTTCCAGGGGGGCCGTCCTTCCCGTAACCGGGATCCGAGGCCGGAGATAGGATGGGGGGCGGGTACCTGGCCTTCCTGCTCCGAGGAAACGTGCCTTGGATTTTATCCTCTTTAGTCCTGGCCTTTGAGAACTTGCCTCGTGTGCTTTTTGGAGGGGAGGAGGGCGAATGTCCAGAAAACTCTCCAACAGTTTCATGTTAGACCGCGGGTAATAAAGGCAGTGAGAGGCGAGCAGAGTCCTGGAGTACGAAGATGGGGTTCAGAGTCTACTCTCAGCAGGCGAATCCGGGAAGGCTTCCTGGAGGAGGTGATGTTAGAACGTGTAAAGTCTGGAGAGAGAGAAGGAAGGGAAGACGGGAAGAGAGGTCACTGGTGGAAGAGGCCGTCGTATACAAAACCGCCAGGAGCGCAGCTGGGACCCCGTGTGCCGTAAGCGCTTAATAAATATCCTCAAAGTCGGCAACTCTGGGGTTTTCAGGGTAGGTTTCTGAGAACCTATTTTGTATAGTTCTGTTCTATTTTTATAGATGTGGCTCAAAGAGGCCAAGTCATTTGTCTGGGATCCAGGTTGGAAGCCAGAATCAAAATTCATGGCCTTCCCAGGGCAACGGGTGAAGGGGTAGTGTGTGTGTGTGTGCGCGCGCACGGGACGGAGGTCTTCAGGTGTGGGAAAAGACAGTTTCAAAGCCACATACAACTGATTTCCTGTGTCGAGGGGACCGACTTTTTTGGAGCCCCTGCCGTTCCACAGGCTTCAGGCGGGGGTGCTTTTAATTCTTTGCTGACCCTCCTCCGTCACCCCACGTGCTTGCCACAGGCCTGCGTGTGCCGGCCGCTGTCCCCCGTGCCGGGGAGCATGTGGACAGGAAACGAGGACGCGGGCCCAGGCCTAAAGGGAGTCCCGACCCTGTGTGATCACCCTCGTTGAGTTTTTGAGCCCCTGCTGGTCTGGAGCTTCCCAGGGCCCCGGGCCTGCCCGGGAGAGCCCAGGCCGGGCGAGACAGCCTGACCGGGCGTCCCGCGGGAGCCACGGGAAGCGGGGTGGACGGTCCCGGCCCCCCGACAGCCAGGTGGGGACCACAGGAAGCCGCCGCGCTCACTCCCCTTCCGGGCAGGTTGGGGAGACGTGGCGTTCGTTCTGGGAAGCTGCGGCCCGGGGAGGGGACGGCGGTTCCTGTGGCCTGGGGAGGGAGGGGCCGCGCACGCCCGGGGAGGGTGGGCGTGGGCACCCAGGGGCCCGTGCAGAGCAGCGGCTTAGTCACCTCCACTCCGGTCCCTCCCGGCCCTCGCTGCCTGATGCGTGGGCAGCACCTGCAGGCCGCTGTGGGGACGGAAGGGGGGACGGAGGGCAGAGTCCTGCACGTGTGGCCCACGCTGTGCGCCCGCCCTGCTCCTCTGTTCCTGCCCCCCTCCCCCCGCCTTCCGACCTCCCCTCGCAGGCCCCCAGCCACCTGGGAAGACCCTGAGTTTCGAATTCCGGCTTCTGACCTGGATCCCAGACAAATTAGCTTTCTAGAGCCTCGCTTTCCGCGTCTGTGAAAATGGGCACGACACTCACCTTGCAGAATCGCCGCGAAGACCAAACGGAGGCAGTGCGGCCGCCGCCTCGGGGGCTGAGAACTGCCCTCTTGCACGTCCGGTGATTCGGGTGGGCTGGTCGGGCCCCTGCCCGGGAGGATCGGCCGTCCACGGTGGGGACAGTCACTCGCGCTAGCCCTACAACACAGGGAGACGGGTACAGGGAAAGCCAACAGGAGGGACCCCCCCAGGACCCTGGCCTTGGGGGGGCTCGTCCTGCAGCAAAGCCCTACAGAGCAGAAGGGACGGAAGCAGCGGGGGCCGCGGGGCGGCGCGAGGGGGGGCGCAGGAACACCCTCGGGCTGCGGGGCTCATGTGGACGCGGCGAGCCGGCCCGGGAGGAGATGGACGGAGGCCCGGCCTTGGGAGCCACTGCAGATACAGGGTGTCCACCCGGCCCCGGAACAGGCCCCGCCCCACCGGATCGAGGCTTCGCCTGGCTCGCTCACCATCTCTCCCCCCATCTGGAGCCTTGAAATACGAGGACAGGAGGAGAGACGAGGACAGTCCTGGGGGCCCTCCTGCCCCACCCCCTCCTTGGGGTGAGTCGAGTCGAGGAGGAGGTGGAGACCATCTTGGGCTGGGGACTCGGTGCCACTATCGGCCTGCAGGGCTCACGCGGAGTGAGGAGAAGGCCTTCCCGTGTCCACCTGGAGCTCAGAGAGGCGACCCCCGAGGCCGGAAGGGGCAGAGGGGTCATCGGATCAGGGATCAGGGTGGCAGGAAGTCATGGGTTTTATGTGGCTTCGAGGCGTGGGCTCCCTCAGGTCCCCGGTGTGGCGCACGTGGTCTGGGTGCGGTGGCGATGTGGATAGGGCCACCTCTCGAAGCGTACGGCTTTAAGACTCCGTCCATCCTGGTGGTGGGAGAAGGGGACGGCCCGTTCTGAGAGAGCTCCGAGTCCCCGGGCTGCTGGGCTCAGGTGGGAAGCCTGTCCCCAAGCCTCCAGCCCCAGACCTCCTGGCTGGCCGCCTGCCTGCCTGCTCTTGGAGCCAGAGGCGGGGCACGCTCCTCTTCCAGAAGGCGGAGGGGAGTCTATACTTTCAGTCCCCCTGGGTCAAGTGACTTCTGTCATGGCAGCCAGACTCCCCTGTTCCAGGGCAGAGCCGGAGTCCCCCGCCCAGGGGGTCCCGATGTCCAGATTGGTGTCTCTTTCTCAGTTTCTGGGCACCTCCCACCCCCCCGCTCTGGTTTCTCTTTGCCTCCCTCTTAAGTTTTCCGAGCAGAAACCTCCTTCTGCAAACATTTACTGAGCACCTGCTATGTGCCGGCCATTGTTTCAGGCAGGGGGGCTTGCTTCAGAAACAAGACGGACTGGAGGGTGATAATTAACCGTCGTCTCTCTCTGCGCGTTGGGCGCGCCTCTATCTTGCGGGGGCATCTGCAATGCCTCCTCCCTCCCTCCCTCCCCCTACGAGGCTTTAGCTTCCTCTCACCTGTCCTCCCCCTGCCCTCTACAGACGGGGGTGTCCCTGCTCCCGTGTTTGACTGGGAGGCCTTGGAAGGTCCCGGAGAGCCGGGAGCCCCTTTGCGTCTCGTTGGTCCAGATACGCCATTGGCAGGGCGTTTTGTGCGCGGCGGGTTTGCTCAGTGCGCCTCATTTACTCCTTGATACTTGGAGGAAGCCTGCACCCACTCCCTTCCGTTCTGCAAGCGTTTCAGGCGGTGGGACAGGAGCGGTGGTTCACCCCGAGTCGTTGAGGGAGCTGGTGATCCGGCGCTGGGACCTGTCCCCGTGCTCGGCGCCTGGCCCGGGGGTCTTGTGAGGAACCCGGGGGGCCCTGCGGGGTCTTGAGGGATGTGGTGGGCGTCGCTGAGACCCCCTCCAGGGCAGAGACCTTGCTCCTCGCTGTACGATCCTGTGCCTGCCTAGCACAGTGGCTAGGATGCAGTGAGGCTGCGTGGGAACTTGTCTGAACGAAAAAAATGAATGAAAGAATGAATGAAAGAATGAATGAATGCATACGCTAGCCAACCTCTTCACCAACAATGGAAGACTGAGCATCTTTGACCCGGTCAGCTCGTATTCCGTGGCTGCCTGCTGGCGTCTGTCTGTCTCGTGGGGGCAGGGGCTCTGTCGCTCCAGGTTGGCAGCCCCGGTGCCTAAGACGGTGCCTGGCACACACAGGACTGAATCAGCGGGTTGCTCTTCAGCCCTCGGCCGATCCCAGCTGTGGGTCTGACCACACCCCCAGGTGGCCGCCCCCCGCGCCCGCTGATCATGACCTTTCTTTTGAAGGTGACCTGGAGGGTGGGCTCTGTGTCTCTTGTTTCCTTGGTGTGTGTGGGGGGGGGGAGGGCAGTGGCTTTTCGTTTATGTCGCTGGTATTTTTGAGCCCATACCTACTCTTGTGGCTGGTTCAGGTGGGATAGAATTATGGGAAGCCCTCTGGTCATGAAAGGTTGGTGTGACCGGGAGGGGTCACCCCCCCCCCATCTCCAGTGGGAGAGCCCCCACCCTTTGAGGCATCTTCTTTTTTTCTTTAATTTTTTTAAGTTTACTTATTTTGAGAGAAAGAGAGAGAGAGAGAGAGCCTGAGTGGGGGAGGGGCAGAGAGAGAGAGGGAGAGAGAGAGAATCCCAAGCTTCTTTTTTTCTTTAAATTTTTTAAACTTATTTTTGTTTTAACATTTATTTATTTTTGAGACATAGAGACAGAGCGTGAACAGGAGGAGGGCAGAGAGAGAGGGAGACACAGAATCCGAAGCAGGCTCCAGGCTCTGAGCCATCAGCACAGAGCCCGATGCGAGACTCGAACTCATAGACCGCGAGATCAGGACCTGAGCCGAAGTCGGCCGCTTAACCGACTGAGCCACCCAGGTGCCCCTAAGCTTATTTATTTTAAGAGAAAGAGAGAGAGAGCATGAGTGGGGGAGGGGCAGAGAGAGAGAGGGGGAGAGAGAGAGAATCCCAAAGCAGGCTCCCCACTGTGGATGCGGGGCTTGAACTCACGAACTCTGAGATCGTGGCCTGAGCCAAAATCAAGACTCAGACGCTTAACCCGCTGAGTCCCGCAGGCGCCCCGGGCATCTTACTTCTCCTCTGCTTCGTTCGCATCGCTAAATTCCTGAGTCTCTGTCCCACTCCCGGGGCCAAGGCGATGGGACAGACTTTGGCCGCGAGAGACCCAGAGACCGTGGTGTGATTACAGGCGCTGGAAATAATCCTGCCTCCCTCTGAGCCTTCTCCTCCTTGGCCCCCTCCCCCCGCTCAACACACCTGACAAAAGCCCTTCAGCCTTTCTAGTTCAAGTCTGCAGAGGCGTCCCGGGCAGGGGGCCTTCAACATTTGCATTCCTAGGGCTCAGCCGGTTCTTTTGAGAGTGGAGTTTCTGGGTTAGTGGCACATGGAGCAGGAAGCCAGAACGCTTTACAAAGAGCGTGTGTGTGGTGCAATTCCAGATATTCTAGATGGGGGGGGGGGGGCTCCGAGCCCCAGGGCGCATTCCTGGGGGAGAGCCGGCCCTGCGTGACTTTTGCAAGCGTGCCCTGACCCCCGGCCGCACCTGGGTCCCTGCTAGAGAAGCGTCTGGGCGGTTCTGCCCTGCGGACCTCTGGCGAACGCTTCCTGTTCAGCCAGAAATGGGCGAGAGTGCCGTCCGAGCGGCTTAGGCAGCGGCGAGGGCGGCAGACGCGGGCAGCTCGGGAACGCCGTACGTCCTCACCTCTGAGACCCACGGAGGGGAAGGCTCGCCGGTTTTTTCAAGCAAGCCGCGGAGCGTCGCCGGACTGCGCCGAGGACTCCAGGACCAGCCCGCTGGCAGCGACATCGGTTAACCGTGAATCACGCTGAGTCACGAGAAACAGGATGAGGGCCCTGCACTGGCCAGAGGCAAGGCCAAGTTCACGGGGGAGGTGCGTTTAACCGCAGTGGGTATCTCGGGTGGCAGTGCGTGGGCAAGGTGGGGCTGAGGCGTGACGAGCAAGGTGGGTGCTCGCCGGGCCCTGCCGCCTCCCCAGTCGGGGAAGTAGCCACGGTGTGTCCCTTGTGCAGAAGGGCAGAGGTCGGCCCAGGTGGCTCACACCTGGGAATAGCATCGGGCAGGGAGTCTCGGCACCTGTTCCCCTGAGCTCCCTCTCCTCCAATACGGGTCTTGATTAGCTCTTAGTAATGACCCGAATCCCTGGGGCTGTGTCCCTGGTTCCTCCCGAGCGCTTTCTTCGTCTCGGGCCCGTCTCCGTGGCTTCCCTTTAATGACAACTCGGTACCGACCAGGCGCCGGGAGGCGCGTGCACAGGCCTTGCCCAACTCTGACACCACTCCTGTGACACAGAGACGTCGGCGTTTTGCAGATGGGGAAACCGAGGCCCGGAGAATCTCGGGTCCTCGCTGGGGAAGAGTCGGAGCTGGAATTCGAACCCCGGGGTGGTTACCTCCAAAGCCCACACCCGTCTCTAATGCTCACGAGTTTTCAACAGATTTGTGCCAGTTTGTCCTCCCCAGTTCGCGTGGCGACCTGACCTGTCCGAGAATGGAATTTAAGTCCTGACTGATGGTGGATCGAGAGGGGGCGGCGTCTAGGAATAAAGGCCCGGGGTGACGAGTGTCCCTCAAAGCTGTGTGAGAAATGGTGTCATTCCTGGGGAGAGGTGTGCTTACGGGGGCCTAGGCCGAATTCCAGGGACGCCAGGACCCCCTCTGGTTCCACCAAGGAATATTCCGGAGGGCCGGGAGAGCCAAGAGCAAGATGGCAGGTTGCTGGACAGGATCGGCCCCGCTCTGGCCACCCCGGTGGTCAGCGGGAGGTGGGGGTACAGCCGTGGGGCCCCCGTGATGAGGGGGCAGTGCCGTGTTGGACCATCAGACACCTCCAGCCCCCCGGCCCAGCCGCCTTTTCCTTTGTTGTCTGGCCGCGTCAGACGTCCGGGCTCGTAGGGAGGTTCCTGAATGGACCTTGGAAATAGGTCACTCCCTTCCCGTGCTGCCCGCGCTGGCCTACGTGTGACCTTTCCCGCGGTGACAGCGTCTGGCTGTCCCTCTTTGATGCTGTCTGTGGAGGGGCTGTGAACGTGGTGGTGGGGGGGGCGAGGCGGCCGCCCTTCCAGCCCCCCCCCCTCGCTCTGCCCTCGAGGACCTCGCCGCCTTGGCCAGAGACTCCCGCCGGCCGCCGCGCCTCCGCTCTGCCGCGCTGGAGAGGGGAAGTCCACGCTCCTGACCCTCCGTCTGAGCGTCTGACCTTTTCCTCTCCTGGCGGCTGTGACCGTCTAGAGGGAACAGCCTGATGCCTGCTGGGCTGGAGCCCAGGGGGACTGGCGGCTCGGCCCGGCCCCGCCCCGGCCCCCCAGCCCCTCTGCAGGGGATGCTCCTTCCGAAAACTCGCTGGGGTTTTTCCGATTCTCCCCCCCGGCTGGCTTGGGGAGCTGTCCCTCGGGGGCCTGCAGGCGGGGAGCCCGGGTGCCAAGGAGGACGACCCCAAAGGTCCACGCGCGACATCTCCTGATGCCCAGAAGGCAACCCCAGGCCGCATCGCCCCCTCGCCCGGGCCCGGAGCCCTGTCTGCCGCGGAGGGCTTCCTCTGGGCTTCATATTTAGTCTTCGTGGAATGCAGAGGTGCACAAAGCGGAACATGGAAAACACCAGACTCGTCTCCCCTCCAGGAAGCGGTTTCTTTCCCACACCTGGCTGCCCCCGTGTCTGTGGGTGGCTGGAGCCCCGCTGGGCAGATTCTGGGAAAGTGGCCTTTGCGGAGCCCTGATGCCTCCTCGGCCTCCATGAGGCAATGCCACGTCCATACCACTGTCGCTCCCACGGGGCTTCCGGGGTGATGAGGAGTCAAGGCCGTGCAGCTCGGGAGCCGTGGGCCGCCTCCCTCCCCCCCTCCCTCCCTGGGGCCGCTGGGAAATTCGGGGGGACTTCTCCTGCAGGACCGAGAGCCGGGATACGTACCCCAAGGAGCGGTCACGGGCAGGCGTGATGCACACCAGCCCCGCCCTTGGCCGCCCCAAATCCGGCTCTGGGATCCCTCTTCGGGGCACCCCTGACTGCTCCGTTCAGTCGGAGCTCCTGGGTTTTTTGCCGTTTGTTTTTCCTACGTTTTTTAGGGCCTACCTTTTCTGCGCGCCAAAGCAGGGGACCAAATATCAGTGGGTAGTGACGCATTCGTGCTTTCCTTAGCGAGTGGACGTGTTCGGTGCATCTGGGGCGGGCCCCAGGCGGGCAGCACTTGGCTCTTTTCGCCGTGGGCACCCCACTGCAGGTGCCGTGCTGGCATATAGCGGGGCCGCACGCGGCCCCCCGCCTCAATGAACTGTGTCCTATCTGGCCATGGTCACATCCGTCGCCCTCCTCTGTGGCAGGTTCCGCTGCGATCCCAGGGCTCACCGTGTCATAGGTGCTCAGGGAGGTCTTGGTGGGGAACATGGACTTCGTTGGGTGCTGTTTGCACGTCCCTTGCTGTCCCCTGTGGTGTCTCCGTGCCCAGCCCCAGAGGGTTCCGCTTGGAAGGGCTTGGGTCCTGGACGCCGTGTCCCTGACAGGCGAGCCAGCCGGGCAGGGATGGGCCAGAGGCAAGACAAAGGCCTGGTTGTGCCCTCGGAGCAAACCCAAACCTGGTTTCCCGGAGGCCGAAACTGCCAGCGCCCGGCCCGCCGCGCTCCCATAAAGGGAACCTTGTGTGTGGCTCCCAGGGGGCGGAGGAGGCAGCCCGCGGGCCTCCCAGCACCCAGACTCTCCCCGGGCGCGGCTGCGACCGCCTGGGAGCCGCCGCTCACTGTGATGATAACTCCTGTGACCCTCGACCTTTCTGAGCCAACACTGGCGAGACGGCCGCGCTTGGGACAATCAGTCTGTCCTCCGGGTCACGCGGCCAGCGCTGTCGGGTCCAGACCAGACACGTTCTTTCTCGGAAGCCGAGTGGGTGAGGGCGGTGGGGACGAGGCTGGGGTGGGAGGTGCCCTCGAGCGGGTCTGTGCCAGGCAGACGGCGGGGGCTGCGGGAGTCCCGTCTGGAAGCGCGGCCACGTGCCAGCCGCTGCCCCTGAATGCAGGGCTGGTGCGGGGGCGTGAAGCTGGGAGCCCGGGGCTCAGCCGGGGGCGGCCGACAGAACCTCTGCTCCCGCCGCGGGCTCGGGGGTTTCCGGGGGCGGGGAGAAGAGCGGCCGGGGAGGGGGCCGAGGCTGCCCCCTGCTGCCCGGGTGCCTGCCCGCCCTGCACACCAGGGAAGGTCGGGCCGTCTTGGGGTGAGCTCTCGACGTGTTTGGAGACTGGCTTGTCAAGGAATCGGGCCTGGAAGGCAACTTGGGGCAGAGAAGCGGCAGATCAGTTGGCGGAAGGTTCCAGAGCAGAGAGGGGACAGACAGATGGATGCCTGACTCCCCTTCAGGAAGGCGGGTGGGAGCGGAGGCCCCGCTTCATGGAGGTGGTGTTTCTGTGCGGCTTGGCAGTGGGGGAGGTGGCTCCGTGGAATGCAGAGAGCTCCTGGCTCATTCGGCGGGTGTTCGTTGAGCACCTACTTTGTGCCGGCCACCGTTCCAGTGACAAGACACCTGCCCCTGTGAAGGACACGTTCTCGTAAGGGAACAGGCCTTTTTTTTTTTTCCCTTAAGAATTCGACTCCATTCTTTTCTTTATTAAAATGTGTATTTTTGAGAAAGAGAGAGAGAGAGAGAACGAGAGAGACACAGAGTGCATGTGCATGCAAGAGCGTGAGTGGGGGAGGGGCAGAGAGAGAGAGGGGGGACAGAGGATTTGAAGTGGGTTCCGTGCTGACAGCAGCAAGCCCGATGTGGGGCTCGAACTCACGAACCTCGAGATCGTGACCTGAGCCGAAGTCAGACGCTCCACCAGACTGAGCCCCCCAGGCGCCCGGGGGAGCAGGTCTGAAGCAGAAAAGCAAGTGAATGTCATTGGAAAGTGCTGAGGGAAGAGCTGAGCGAGGTACCCAGGGCAGGGGTGCTGCGGGGAGAGAACATTTGCCGTTTAAAGTAGGGTAGCTGGGGAAGGCCTCGGTGTTGAGGAGGCCTTTGAGCAGAGGTTTGGTGCGAGTGAGGGTATAGCCACCCGGGTACCCAGGCCCGGGGTAGCTGGTACCATGCAGAGGGCGTGGGAAGTGCAAAGGCCCGGGGGTAGGGGCTTAGCACGTGCCAGGAACGGCCAGAAGGCACTTGCCCTGACTCCCCTCCACGGAGGCCGTCCGTCCCAGTGCGGGTGGCGGCGGCGCGTCCTGTCACCGGCTTTGCCTGGCATCTTCGGCCCTCATCTTCCCGGAGAGCTGTCGCCCTCTCCTCCCTGTCAGCTGCGGGCTGGTGTTTGTGGGGGAGGGGCGGGGTGTGTTTCTAAAAGCAGCCGGTCAGTCAGTTGCCCGGGGAGGCCGGGCCGCCTTCTCACCTGGGTGGCCCTGCTTCCTGGGCTGGCGCGAAGCTCCCTGCGGTTGAATTTTTTTTCTTCTTCTTCTTCATAAAACTCGAGGGAAGATGTGTTTGTGTCCCCGGTGTCTGCCCCGCCTCCTCCCGAGGGCAGAGAAGATGCTGCCGGGGGTCTGGAGTCCACGAGGTCACAGTGCATTCTGTCCGTCCCCGGGAGTGTGGCTGGGCTGGCCCCTGGCACTGGAGGCGCCGTGCGGAAGGTTCTCCGTGGGGCCGCCTTTGTTTTTCCCTGCTTTCGGTCGGAGGGCGGCCGTCGGTGCTCACGAGGCTGCTTAGGGACCCTCACAGTTGCCTGGCGTCACCCGTCACCCGTCACCCATCACCGTTGCTCAGCGGGGTCGCGGCGGAAGACCTGGTTTTGGCCCCAGCACTTCCCAAGGGTTCCTGAGGTCACTCGTCTAAGCCTGTACCATGGGGGCCACCAGACGACCCTGTGGGACCCCCTGGAACCCCCCGAAGCTCAGCGGGGGACTTCCAAGCGGGCGCTCCTGGGACAGTGACCAAAGGCACTGAGAAGGTGAGCGATGGGGCCGTCCGTTCTTCTGGGGTCTCCGGCTGCCTGTGGCCTAGTGCCTTCCTGGTGGGCGGGCCTGGGAGGACAGGAGGGAGGGCCGGAGGCCCAGTGTGGGAGCTCGGGGCGGGGGGAGGGGGGGCTGAGCTCCCCTCGAAGCCGCCTGCCGCCTCCCAGGGGTCGCCACGAGGCGGCCTTGCCCTCTCGCCCCCGCTCGGCCGCCATCGTCCCTCCCCGGCCGGGCAGAAGCGCGAACCCAGGCGGCCGTTTCCAAGGGGCTTTCCTCGTCGCCGCGGCTCCGTCTGCACTTGGCTTCATTTGAAACACTTCTTGCCTCTGAGTCAAAACACAAAAATCCCCCTGGATCCGCCACAACGTTTGCCGTCGAGGGAGGGGCTGGCGCCTTCTCTGGGGTGGGTGGGGAGGGGGGTCCCTAATCCTTCCCTCCCTGTCTCCGGCCAGGTGCCTCCTGGGTCCGGAGACCCTGAGCCTCCTCCGACCCGAGGTGGGGTGGTCCTCGGGGACAGGTGCTCGGGTGGCCTGAGGATGATCACTCGTCCTCTGATGAATCTGCTGCCCTTTGCGGGGAAAGCCCGGCCTGGCCTGAGCCCCCGAGGGTGCCGGGACCCCGCGGCCTCCAGACCCCCTCTCCTGAGACGGCCTGCCAGAGCGTGGGAAGAAATTCGTAGCTTTATGTGTTTGAACCTCTTCCTGTGCAATTTCTGTTGTTTGATGTGTGTTTCCTAACGCGTGTCCCATCGCTACAGAAACACGTGAGTGTAACGTCCGCGTGAGGTGTCTTGTGGCGGATACGTACTCGAACGTTTGCCCGTCGGGTACACAACCAAGAAAGGCCGGTACGCCGTGCTGCAGAGGGGGCTCTGGCCGGTGAAGGGAGAGGGCGCCCCCGGGGCGCAGGGAGGCTGGGGGGAGGGGCGAGGCGTGCAGAGCAGGGCCCGGGGCAGGAGGGCGTGGGCGGGCATGGGGACAGCGGACGGCAGCGCCCCGCGGTGCCCCATGCTGGGACGTCCTGTGTCACCCCCGTGCCCGCGTGGACGTGGGGCCTGTTTGGAGGAGTTCGGGGAGAGAGGTCTGGCCCGTTTCTCCCACGGTAGACGCCGTTTCCTACGGTCAAGACCAAGGGTCAGCAAACTCTAAGGTCCAGGTAGTAAATATTTGGGCTTCGTGGACCACGCGACCTCGGTCGCAACGACTCCTAGCAAGCAGGAAAGTTGGCAGGGCCGGTATGTCAACAAAAGGGCATGGCCATGTGCCGATAAAACTTTATTTACCGAAAGCGACAGTGGTCCAGACCAGCCCGTGGGGCACCGTTTGCCAAAACCCCTGAGCTGGGTTAAGAGGATGGGGCCCAACGCGGCTCAGAACCAGCCGCTCTCACCCCCCAGAGAGCAAGCCCTTGACCTCGGATTATGAGCGAGTAGCCCACTGAGACACGCTCGTGGGGTTCCGGGGTACGGGGCGGCCCCCGCAGGGAGCGTGCCTGCACACCGACTCCCTCACGGCCAGAGAACCGTGGCGGTGGGAGTCGGCGGGGGCCCTGCTCATCACAGAGTCACAGAGCCACAGCGCCGGTGGATTCAGAAGCCCTGCAGCCCGGAGTCCCTTGTCGCGTCGCGGCCGAGTGTGCCTCGGGGGAGAATGTCCCCTCCTCTGAGGCGCGAGAACACCGGGGTTCAGCAGCACCTGCCGGCGTCTGTCCTGTAGGGCTTTTTCTGAGCCTCGAAGTTGCTGATGGGCTTTATGACTCCGGGGGTGGGGGTGGGGGGCAGACGGCGCTCCGAGAGCCCGTCCAGCCCAATTCGAGGAAGAGCCGATCTCTTCTGACGTCTTATTTTGAAGCCGGAGAAACCTAAGACCCACAGAGGTCAGATGTTTTGCCCAGGGGGACACAGAGGGCTGGAAATGGCGCTGGGGTGAGTTTCTACTCAGCCGCTCCCCTCCTGGCTCAGGACGGCCATGGGGTTGAAGTGCCGCCCCCTTGCCCTGATTACAGCGCCACGGATGCTGGTGTCCTGGGGCGTGCTTTGGGCCACGGCCACGGCCACCCGAGGACAGCTCTGTCCAGGCATCGCTGCCTCTGTTCACCTCTGGGTTTTCAGCGGCGACACTGTCGACATTATGGGCAAGATTGTTTTTTCGATGTGGGGGCGGCCCCCGTGCCGTAGGGCATTTAGGGTACCGGTGGCACCTCGCATCCCTGGTCGTAGCCACCAAAAATGTCCGCAGACGTGGCCAAACGTCCCCCGCGGGGTAAAACACCCCGGTCGAGAACCGCTGCTCTGTCTCAGCGAAGCCAGGAGATCTGAACCCCGCGTTCGCTGCGATCGCCGCCCAGGGGTACGGAGTTTCGCAGGAGCTCTGAGGGGCGCGCGTGCGCGGTGCAGGGGGCATCCCAGGCAGGAAGCTTCAAGAGTCCTGAAGGTACAAAAGAGTACACGGCTGGCTGTTCCCCGTTAGGGTCGGGTGCTGCCAGCTTGGGGGTTCCCGTCTGGGGAGACACAGCTGGACAGGAGCCGAGTGGATGGAGGGCGTGCGCCCCGGGGCAGAGGACTCCACGCCGGCGCAGGGGGGGAATGGCCTTGCAGCGAGGGAGTGACGGAATGTTCCGGAAGTGATGCAGGATGGTGGTGGGACTCGTGAGGAGGGCACCAGACGGGGGGGAGCCGGGGGTAGAGAGTGTTCCGGGAGGTGAGCCCGACAGCCCACCGGAAGGCAGTGCTGGAGTCCGGGAGACCTTGGGCGCACCCGCCGAAAGACAGCGGGCTTGGCTGTGGATGGGCTCAGTGGGAGGGCTGTGGAGAACATTCTGTGGGTCCCGTCACTCTACAGACCATTGATTCTCGAAACTTGGATGGCACGAGGCTTTCGGGGTCTTTTCCGGGACGGATTCCCAGAGTCTAGGGAGGAAAATTGCCCCGAGTGACAGACAGCTGGTTCAGAGCGGCCCGCAAGCGGGTGGCCACATGTGTATGCGGAGAAAGAGAAACCCGGCAGCCCGCGTGGGTGTCATACCACCGTTCTGGGTGCGCGGGGCGGCCTCTCTCGCCAGAGTTTGTTAAACAGTCGCTAGGTGTCTGAGTTGGGGCAGGGCCTACACCAAGGTTTTATTTCACGGTCTAACGTGAGTTCTTGCAGAGGGCAGGGACTGGACCCTTGTGGGTGCTTGTTTGTTGCTTGAGGGGGTGTGGGACTTGCAGGGGACTCCGGAGGGGCTCCCGGCTTTCTAGTGACAGCCTCCCAGGTGGGCGAGCGGGGTCGCCTGGCATCGGCAGGTGTGTGAGCCGAGTGGGGGTGGGGGCAGGGGCAGGGGGAGCTGGTCGGAGTGAGCAGAGGGGGCGAGCGAGCCTTTCTGTGACAAAGCAGGCTGCGGTCAGCGTGGGAACAGCCTTTGGTATCCATCTCAGAAGTCTGGCCTTGATCCTACAGGCAGGATGAAGCCGCCAGCAAAGACTCGAGAGCGAGAAAGCCCACCATGAACCCCGTGCACGTTTCACGGAGCTCGCAGGCACCTGTTTGGGGTGGGGGGTGGCGGCTATTTTCACAAGGTGCTCCCAGGAGACACGCCTCGCTCTGAATCAGCATCGCTTACGATTGTCACTTTCGCACGGAAAAAATATGGGGTTCGGGGCCTTCCGTATGTAAGTTTTTCCGCGATGAAAATAGCTTTATTGTTCCTGAGTACAGGGTGCACTCATTGTGAAGACTGAGTGATGCGTGGTCTGTAAAGGCAGAGCAGTAGGAGTCCCCTGGTCCCGGGGTCCCCACACCTGGCCGTGCCGGGCTGCTGATCCGCACCCGTTCCTATCTCCAGACTCGTTTGTGAGAGTATTTCGCATTTGCCTCCAACCCTCTCTCCTCCTGTCTCTCTCATCCCCATCCCAAACGGAGGTTAACCTGGACCGTGTCTTTCCATCCTTCTTTTTTTTTTTTTTAATTATAGTGAAATACACTTAATGAAATTTACTTTCTTTTTAAAAAAACTTTTTTTTTTAATGTTTATTCTTTTTTGAGAGAGAGAGACAACGTGAGCAGGGGAGGGGTAGAGAGAGAGGGAGACACAGATTTCAAAGCAGGCTCCAGACTCTGAGCATAGAGCCCGATGTGGGGCTTGAACTCAAGAATGGTGAGATCACAACCTGAGCTGAAGTCAGATGATTAACCGACTGAGCCACCCAGGCGCCCCATGAAATTTATCTTCTGTTTTAGGCGTCGTGAGTTGCTATAAGAGATCACCGCAGGCTGGGGGCGGGGGGAGGGAGAGGGTGCTTAAGCAGGCAGACACGTACGTATTCCTGCAATTCTGGGGGCCCGTGCGCCCCTCTTCCTGGCCGGCGTACAGCTGTCTCATTGTACGCTCACCTAGCAGAGACAGAGATCATCTCTCTGGTGTTTCTTTTTTTATTATTATTATTTCTCAAATGTTTATTTAGAGAGAGAGAGTGTCTGTGCCTGCCCACAAGCGGAGGAGGGGCAGAGAGAGAGAGAGAGAGAGAATCCCAGACAGTGCTGTCAGCGCAGAGCCCGACACGGGGCTCGATCTCAGGAACCAAGAGATCAGGATCCGAGATGAGATCTAGAAACGGATGCTGAACGGACCGAGCCACCCCCGTGCTTTCTTCTTTTAAGGGACTCGAATCCCATTCATCAGGGTTCCCCCCTCGTGACCTCAGCACCTCCCGAAGTCCCCTTCTCCCCTCACGGTGGCGTCGGGGGCGAGGATTTCAGCATCTGTGTTAGCGGGGGAGGCCCGCCGGAAGCCCACAGCCCCGTCGTCTCCGTCTGGGCGTGCTGTCCGCCTTTAGAGCGCCTTGTCCCGTATGTAAACCGGAAGCTTTGTCCCCACGAAGACAGCCGCTCCTGAGACCTCGCCGGGGGCGCCTCGTGGGTGGGCAGGGTGGGGGGGGCTCCCTTTCCCTCTGGCTTCCAGCTGGGATCAGCCAGTGGGGAGGTCACGGGGAGGGAGGGACAAGAGTGTCCCTGTGAAGTCGCCTCGGGCTGGCCGTGTCCACCCACAGGCCTCTGCTGCCTTCCAGGGTACCACCACGCATCTAGATTCTTCCGGAGTGCCTTGCGCTTAGGTTGGCGGTTTGTCCTTGGAGCGTGGGCTGGGTGAAAGCCCGCTGCCCTAACCCCTGTAACAACGGCCCCCTTACAGGCTCTTTCGTGCCTGCCAGCACCTTTACTCTTAATTTTTTTGTACAGAACAGCTTTTTTTTTAATCATTTTATTTTATTTATTTTATTTATTTTATTATTTTATTTTATTTTATTTTATTTTATTTTATTATTTTATTTATCTCATCGTAGCAAGGGTCCTCTTTTATTCCCGCCCCCCTTCCCCCAACTGCCATTCTACTTTTTGTCCCTAAGAATTTGACTCCTCTGGAAATCTCAGGTAAGTGGCGTCACCCAGTATTTGTCTTTTTATAACCGGGTTGTTTCACTTAGCCTCATGTCCTCAGGGTCCATACGCATTACAGCGAGTGACGGGATTTCCTTCCTTTTTAAGGCTGAATAGTATTCCGTCGTATGGATGGACCCGTCTTGCCAGCCCGTTAATCCGTCAAAGGGCACTGAGCTCGCTTCCACTTCTTGGCTGTTGGGAACGGTGCTGCCGTTGACCCGGGTGTATGCGTGTCTGTTTGAGCCCCTGCCGCCAATGCTTTTGGAAGCGGAATTCCTGGGTCATACGGTAACTCTCAGTTGAGTTCTTTTGAGGAACCGCCAGACCGTTTTCCGGAGCGGCTGCGCCGTTTTACGTTCCCAGCGGGAGCGGGCGGGGTCCCCGTTCCTCCACATCCGGTCCACCACCTCTTATTTGCTAGTGCTTTTTTATTTATTTTTTATGTTTATATTTCTTTATTTTTGGAGAGCGCAAGCGGGGGAGGGGCAGAGAGAGGGGACAGAGGACCCACAGGGTGCGTGCTGCCGGCGCGGAGCCCGACACGGCGCTCGAACTCACGAACCGTGAGATCGTGACCTGAGCCGAAGTCGGGCACTCCACCGCCTGAGCCGCCCGGGCGCCCCGAGTTGTTTTTTGGTGTTGTGTTTTTGGTTTTTTTTTTTTAACATAACCTTTTACCGAAGGTTAATACACCCCCAATAGTTCCGTACCTTCCTGCCCGCCCAGGGATAGATATTCAGGTACCTTGGGGGACAGCGTTATGTCTCGAAAAAGGGTGGCCTTTCCTGTTCTCCCCGGATGCGCGTGGCCACGGCCCCAGAGTTGTCCGCCTGGTGAGCCTCCCGCCGCCGCCAGTACTGGTACCGTGGAGCCGGGAGCCCGGCAGCGGCTCTGTGGCGACGGCCCCGTCGGGCAGCCTCGGCGCGGGCGCTTTTACTCCCGCGGGCCTGGGCCCCGGGGGTGCGCTTGTGGGGATGATTTCTCTTTCGATTTTGTTTCTCAAAAGTGGCACTGATTCAGCGCTCGCCGGCCGTGGGACCAGCGGCCGGTGCTGTCTCTCTATTGGCTGTGCCGAAACCCGGGTGGGGGGGCGGGGGGGGGCGAGGGTACGAAATGATAGCCCGTTACTTCTTCAGTTGTGTGTTTCTCCGTCTACCAGGGCGTTTGGGCCTCTTTTCATACAAGGTTCTTTGCCACTTGCTTTTACTCTTTCCCCGAGTTTCCGTTCGAGTCCTCTGGCCTTTTGACTGCTGCGCGGAACCAGAAGCAAACGCGACCCCCTGTCGACGGCTGTCCCTTTTCCATGTTGAAACCACACGGCCCTTTTCACACATTTCTGGATTGCAGATTTTCAAAATGGAAAAAGCGATCTAAACGAGAGCGCTCGAGGAAGCCCGGTCGTGCGTGCGGGCTGGGGCAGGGAGACGCTGCGGGCGGGGAGGCCGGTCCGGGGACCCTTGGCGTAGCCGTGCAGGTGACGGCGTCTTGGTCACCAGAGTGAGGACAGAAATTGGCAGAGTCGTAGAGTCTGGGAGGAGCCCGAGCTTGAGTTGGGGCAGCTGCGGGTGAGTGCGGGGGTGGGGTTGCCGTCAGAGAGGCTGTTTGCTGCACGTGTCAAGGTCAAGGGGAGATGCTCTCTAGAGCCCGGAGAGCAAAGGACCCCACGGAGGGAGGGACTAGCGGGCTCCTCTGTGTTTGCGGGGCGGGAGGCGGAACCGGCAAAGGAGCTGGAGTGGGAGCCTCCCCGAGCGGGAAACAGACGCTTCAAGGTCAAGGACGTGGTCAGTGTTTTCGCGCGGGGTTGAGAGCCTGAGAAGATGCTGTCTCGGGCCGTTCAGTGTGTTCATCAGGAGGTCTTGACCTTGGAAGAGCGCTTTCCCTAAAGCGGCTGGGGCCTGACCTCAGCCTGTTAGACTCTGCAGCCTGAGCGCGTGGAGGGTGACGGAGGCCACAGGAAGCGGGGGCGGTGGCAGCAGAGGGCAGCGAGTCCCCGGGGCACCCCGGGCCCTGCGGCCTCCAGCTCGGTTTCAGTATTCTTCAGCAAGGGAGTGAGCTGCCCTCGCGGGCCCTGCCCGGCGCCCGCC
>PITB01025618.1:0-22608 GCA_004024585.1 Paradoxurus hermaphroditus
CACCCCCCTCACCCTCAATTTGTTCTTAGTCTTTGAGAGTCTCTTATGTTTTGTCTCCCTCCCTCTCTGTGTCTTTTTTTCCTTTCCCCTCTTCCCCTCCCCCATGGTTTTTGCTAAGTCTCTCAAAATCCACCTATGCGTGGGAACATATGGCATCAGTCTTTCTCTGCCTGACTTATGTCACTCAGCATAACACCCTCCAGTTCCATCCACGTTGCTGCACATGGCCAGATTTCATTCTTCTTCATTGCCGCGTAGTAGTCCATTGTATATATGTACCACATCTTCTTTATCCATTCGTCAGTTGATGGACACTTAGTCTCTTTCCATGATTTGGCTATTGTCGAAAGTGCTGCTATGAACATTGGGGTACACGTCCCCCTGTGCATCAGCAGTCCTGTGTCTCTTGGGTAGATTCCTAGCAGAGAACACTGCTTCTTTAAAGAAGAACGAAACAGCTCTCTATTCACTGATTTGAAACATCTCAAAGGGCCTATCGTTCAAGTGAAAAAGGCAAAGCACGGAATAGTATACATTTGGCTTCCATTCGAGTAAGAGAAAAGGATATATAAGCTTTTAAGCAAACACTTTTTCTTGGGAAGAATATGTGAAGATCCTAGCTTGCTTCCGGAGCGGGGAGCTGAGTGGCTGGAAAGTTGTGAAGGTAGGGAGACTTATTTTTGCCAGGGACGTCTCCCGAGTGGTGTGCGTGTTCATGCCTGTTAAGAACATGAAATAACGCATCAGTGACCTGTACTTGCCACGGCGCGGGCTCCGTATCAGCTCTGAAAAAACGCCGGTCTCTATGCCGTGAGCTTTATTTGGGGATTATGGGCAGAGAAGGCTAAAACACGAGGGTTTTTTGCTTTAAATACATTTTCAAATGGTACTCAAGCAGATTGCCCTACTTCCTTCCTTCAGGTTATAGTAGTGGTTCCAGAAGATGTTACCGTTAGCTGACGATTTTCAAGAGCAGTTTTAGCGTCTCCGTGGAGCTTAGTGAAGTGCTGATTTAAGTCCCCCCCTCCTCCCCCCCCCCCGCCTCACTCATCTCGGGCAGCAGCAGAGACTCATCGACCCCTCTTCCTTCCTAGGTATGGCTTTTCCACCAGAAGCCCGAGTCTCTCGATCCCCTGACCAAATACCTGAGCGCCACCACTGGCTTCGGAGGCAATTACGTAGCGACCCAGAAGGTAAGTGCGTTCACGCCGTGGCTCGGCTGCTGAACCGGCCCCCTCGGCTTCCAGGCTTTGCTTCCCCGTTTTCCCGCTCTGGTCGCTGGCATCTCACTGGCCTGAAGTATCCTGAAGAAAAGATCCTTGGGAATTCTGTTGTAAATTAGTAAGCTTCCTTGTTTTAAAACATTTTTTTTCTTGAACATTTATTCAGTTTTGAGAGACAGAACGTGAGCAGAGGAGGGACAGACAGAGAGGGAGACACAGGATCTGAAGCAGGCTCCAGGCTCCAAGCTGTCAGCACAGAGCCGGACATGAGACTCGAACTCACAAACCACGAGATCATGACCTGAGCCAAAGTCGGGTGCTTAACCGACTGAGCCACCCAGGCGCCCCAATAAGCTTCCTTTTAAAAAGGCCCTTAGAGGGAATGATTTGTTTATCAACGGGGAGAACACGTTTAATTCTGTCAACCAAAATATTTTATTGGCATTTCGTCGAAATGCATTGAAGAAAGTGTTTTAAATGTTGATTAATGCAGGGAAGTCAGCTTTCTCCTGTGTTCGGAGGTGGGCTTGAACGAGAGCTCAAATACCTCTTCCAGTTCCAATGTGGAAAAATGCTTGACAAGATCTATAATGAATGTAAATGTTATTTCCAAAGTGTTAAAAAGTTTTCTTTGATTTTCAGCCTCTCAGCTTTGGGAAGAAAGAGGCTTTTTTTTTTTTTTTTTGAAGTTTAGGCCCTGTGTTGACCTGAAAAGAGATACCACGTTATTTTATAGGGGCTGAAAGCCTCCTCCTACATGCGCTGTATCAGTTAAAACAGAACAATGCGAAATAAATAACAGCGGGCTAAACAAGATGGAAGCTTAGATTTCTGGTACGTAAGAGCACTTTTGGGGAGAGGCAGTGTTGGGCTGGTATGGCACCCCCAAACTGTCAGGTCCCCAGGGCCCTTCAGTCACCCGTTCGCCATCCTTAGAATGTGACCCTCACTCTTATGGCTCAAGAGAGCAGTACAGAAGCAGGGAGGAAGAAAGGGCTGCCCGCGGGGCACCGGGGTGGCTCAGTCGGTTAAGCGTCTGACTTCAGCTCAGGTCATGATCTCGCGGTTTTTGAGTTCAAGCCCCAGGTCGGGCTCTGTGCTGACAGCTCAGAGCCTGGAGCCTGCTTCAGATTCTGCGTCTCCCTCTCTCTCTGCCCCTCCTCTGCTCACACTCCACCTCTCTCCCTCTCTCCCTCTCTCTCTCTCTCTCTCTGTCTCTCTCTCAAAAATAAATAAACATAATTTTTTTTTTTTTAAAAGAAAGGGCCGCCCATGCCTTTCATGGCGCTCCTAGGCAGCACCACCCGCTTCCGCTCCAGTCTCGTTGGCCAAAGCGTAGTCGCATGGCGCCCAGCGTCGCGAGTGGACCCTGGAAATGTGAGCCTTTATGTGGAGGGCAGCGCCCCCAGCTCAAACCAGGGCTCCTTATGAACATCAGGTAGATGGCAGTTTGATTTCAAAATAAATCCATCTTCCTCTTTCGTCCTCACGTGACAGTCGGTCGATGGACGCCCAGGGGTGAGGGGCGAGAGCCAGACCGGATCTTCCAGTCTCGCTGCGCAGGG
The DNA here is from genome assembly GCA_004024585.1 of Paradoxurus hermaphroditus. NCBI lineage: Eukaryota > Metazoa > Chordata > Mammalia > Carnivora > Viverridae > Paradoxurus > Paradoxurus hermaphroditus. The sequence goes on from PITB01025618.1 coordinate 2,789, forward strand.
GCAGCCTCGGGAGGTGTGGGGAGTGTTGGCGTTTGGTCCTAACACGTCCTCAGGATCTCCGGGGTGGGAAACCCCGGCCCCGTCCTGCCGGCCCCGTTCTCTCGTTTCCGGTTCGCTCACGCACCTCGCACGCCTCCTTTCACACGAGCACCGTTTGTTCCATGTTTCCTCTCTGGTCCTCCCTATCTTTGCTTCTCTTCCAGATGGACCTAGACGAAGACACTGCTGAAAAATTGTACCGGAACTTACTGGAACTGGAGAAGCACGTTCGGGCCACCATTCAACAAAGTAATCATCAGAGCTGACCGTCACCGTCTCCGAAACCCTGGGTTCCCCCCGCGCGCCCTGGGTTTCCGCGGAGTCGGAGGACGTGCATTTGTGGGAAACCAGGAACTAGAATCGGCCCTTTTCCCTCCTTTCAGGATTCTCTCTGAGACTGCACGTGTGTGTGTACACATGAGAAAAAGACGGATAGGTAAAATATCAGTTAGCTATTCTCCAGAATGATGTCACAGCAAAATTGTGTGAAGGTCACCCAACCAAGTATGTGGCCATTGGTTCTACCAAGCCCCACGGCGTGGGATGAGGTGTGGCCCCGAGCGGCCGTGACTCAGGCACGTGCTGGTCTTCCTGTTGGCCTCCTCGAGCAGGAGGAAGTGCTGCCCACTCTCTGAGCAGTGATCTGAGCTCTCTACCTTTCCTCATGAGCAGTTTTCTTAGGCTGGGTACCTGATCTCTTCCTCCATAGGCTGCTTCTGGAAATCCTGACGTTGCTAGAACCCTAACAGTCCTAATACAGACCCCCGTGTAGTTAATCGCAGGAACAAAAGTGTGTATGTGTTCGGGCCACTTGAATGATTTCCTATTTTGAAAGCGTCTTTTATCGATGTTGAGGCGACCTGTGTCAGTATCGGGCCTGACCTTCAGCACTGTTTGCAGATGTGTTCCTGGCCACCAACCTGTGTTCACGATTAGATTTTAATGTCTGCAGACTTGGAGCCAAACGTGATTTACTCACATCGCTTCAAACAAATTTTCCAATCAAATAATTGCTGGTGGGCTTTCTGCTGTTCTCAGCAGCGGTCAGGTGGTTGGGACTCAAGTTCGCACACTATGAAGGCAAGATGGTATAAAATGCCTAGATGTTCTGACCCTAACTACAACCAGCACCCTACCGGGATTATAATAAAGCGAGTGAAATTTTGAACAACTTAATAAAGCAAAACGTTTTATAGAAATATCATTTCCATCCATTCTAAGTATGAGTTTTGGTTACGGTTTTTCTAGTCTTGTCTCCAGAGATGTGATTGATGACAGTAAACGTTGCCTACGTGAAGAGGAGGGCGGAAGGGCTCGGCGCGCTCCCCGCTGTCTCTGAGGTCAGAGAGCGGAGAGCAGGCTGGGCTGAACTCTCGCAGCCACTCACAGCACAGGTTTGCAGGAAGCAGTTTTGTTGTGAATCTCAGGCTCCACGTCGGGAAAGAGGAGTGATTATCTTCCTGCTTCCTCTGTTCACGGCTGTGGAGGGACATTAAATGCAGCAATACACATGAATGGATAAAGAGCGTCTTTTGAAAATGATGACAGTACAGGTTCTTTTTTTAATGTTTATTATTTTTTTTGAGAGAGAGTGCAAGCAGAGGAGAGGGGCAGAGGGAGAGAGAGAGTCCCAAGCAGGCTCCCCGTTCAGTGTGGAGCCCAACATGGGGCTCGAACTCACGAACTGTGAGATCATGGTCTGAGCCAAAATCAAAGAGTCGGACGCTCAACCGACCGAGCCACCCAGGTGCCCCAACTGTACAGTTTTTATTAGAGATGGACGGGCCGGAACGTCCTGGCTCAAATGGCACGGTGAAAGGTGCTGAGTGACCGTGTCCCGTCTGACGGAGCATGGTTCGGTTTCCTGAAGGTCGGACCTTCGCTCAGGAGGCAGCGTCTGGATCCGCAGGACGGTACCAGGGGGAGAGCGTGGCTTCTGGGTGGACACTGGATCAAATTTGGGTTCAATCATTAACTAACTGGGTGACTTAAGGCAAATCACTTCAATTTATGCCTTGATTTAATTACAAAAAATACTGCTACTAGTCTTGACCTCAAAGGGTTGTGAGACTGTATATAGCCTAGTAGCTGCACAGTCAGCACAAACTATTATATATTTCTCTTCTACAGGAAGTGCCCCGAAGGAGGCTTGGAACATGAGCTAAATCCTCGTATCATGCCATTTATGATGCGTCAGTGGGTTGGTGCTCTACGTATTTTCTGAGCCATTTTATCAACTTTCTTTGAAACAGAGAACAAATCGCAGCTCCCCTTGCCCCCACCAAGTCCATACCCCAAGTATATATACCTTAACAATTGGTTCTTGTCATTAAATGGTCGCAGATATGGCTGTTTTTGTATCTGAACTTGGCTACTAGATGGAAGATTCAACTACTAGGAGGTTGGGCTCCAGAAGATGGCTGAGTTTTCTCTTATGAATGGCTAATCAGATTTCTTTGGACTGGTGCATTTATTCTGATTTGCATGATGGGTTCAGTATGAGTAACTCAGTCATCGTGCAGATATGTTTCGAGCGCTGGCTCTGCCCCAGGCCCTGTTGGGTTTTGAGGATGTGGAGTTAGCACCGGGGTGACAGAGTGGGGTGTTCCGGAGTGAGCGTGCAGTGACAGAATGGGACATCCCGGGGTGAGCACGGGGGTGACAGAGTGGCGCATTCCAAAATGCATTTACTGGGTGTCCCGGAAGGAGGTAATTGAGAAATGAGAAACAGGCAATATTTGAAGAGAGAAAATCCGAGCATTCATCAGACTCGATGGCAGCCATGATCATCAGGAGGTTGAGGAGAAATGACAAGTCTCAAACCCAAACTTAGACGCAGTGAAACTGCAGAGAACCCGAGGAGCTGACTGGCCAATCAGAGAAAAGATTACTGATGAGCGTCCACGTGACTGACAGCGGATTTCTTCCAGTGTTACCTTTGAGAAGACAGGAAAATCGTAAGCGCTGAGTGAAGCCAGACCCATCTGAACCGTAACTTAAGAGTGAGGCTGAAATAATATTTTGAGACGAAAGTTGCGAGCTCATCTCTAACCCTTGATGAAAGCATTCACCTCTAACATCCCTTTTCGGAAAAGATTTCTAGAAGGTGTATTTGAAGAAAATTGAATCCCACAAGGGAGAAAGGAGCTGCAAAAAGGAATAATGAGTGAAGATATTTGCAAACATGGAGATAAAGCCTTAAACGCTGACTTTATCAAACAATAATAAAAACAGCTAGTTTCAGGAGGAAAGAAGACAAGGCAGCAATGTGCAAGCTGAAAGAGTCGATTACAGATATTCAAGATACCGTTCAGAAGAAAGAGCTTGTGGTTCACTTTAGATCTTGTTTCCAAGATCATTTTGTGAAGCCAGCATAACACCTTTACTAAAACCAGACAGGCTCAATGCTTTAAAGGAAAACTGTAGGCTGAATTCACTTTTTTTTTTCATTTATTTATTTTTGAGAGACATAGAGACAGAGCATGAGCAGGGGAAGGACAGAGAGAGAGGGACACACAGAATCCGAAGCAGGCTCCAGCCTCTGAGCCACCAGCACAGAGCCTGACGCGGGGCTCGAACTCACAGACCACTCATGACCTGAGCCGAAGTCGGCCGCTTAACCAACTGAGCCACCCAGGCGCCCCTGAATTCACTTAACATAGATACAAAGAGGCCGTAACTGAATATAACAATATGTTAAGAAACAAAACTAAACGTGACCGAGTTGTATTTATACTAGGAATACAGGACAGCTCAGCACCAGAAGAGTTAATAATATAATTTGTGATATTAAAATAATAAAGGAGGAAAAGTAATACACTCCTCTTGGTAGATGCAGAAATAACATTTAATAAAATTCAACACTCATGGATAATACAAACATCTGAATAATCAGTAATAGAAGGGAACCTCTAGACATAGCAAATACCTGTAATGTCACATTCAATGAAATAATTGAGAACTTTTTTTAAAAAGGCACAAAAGACTGCCCCCATTTCTTTTCAACAGCCAGAGGACAAAACAAGACAAAGAAATATTACAGGTAAGGATCACAGAGCAAGAAGCAAAGTAGCTACTCTTTGCAGATGACCTAGAAGTCAAAAGGATCAAGCGAAGAAGAGATACAAATTAATTTTTTTAAAAAGTCACTTGCATTCCTGTGCGTTCAGAAAGAAACAGTGACACGACCATCAACAAGCGAGGAGTCAGACCATAAAATTCTGCAGAGCAATTTACGACTAACGACCTGGAGATACTTGTGACAATAGGGATACATCTACAGGTATGTAATATTGAATAAAGACAGACTTCAGAAGGATGGATACAGTTTGGCGCCGCTCATAGTTGAGGAATATATTCGTAGGTAGCAAGTGAAAGTTACATCAAGTGAAGGATACTGGCTACTTTTGAAACCCAGGTGAGAGAAAGCAGCGGATTAGCATCATGGGTTTTGCATCGGTATCCGTATATTTCCTAAGCTGGATTGTGTGCACAGGTGTGCAGTTCAAGGTTGTGTGTTGTGTGTGCTCCTCTCGTGCAGTTGTTTCCTTGAGGCTGTGCGGGGGAGGGAGGTAATTGGGGTTCTTAGTTCACGTGTTTCGCTTTTCATTTTTTCTGCCCTGATTCTCAGTGGGCTCCTTTCTGATGTCCTCATAGGAAATCTATTGTGGCTGGCTAGTTTTCTCATCTCCCCCTTTTTTTCCTTCTTTACCACTCATTACTCTCTATCATACGTATTTTACTTATTCGTCTTGTTTGTTGCCTTCTAACCCTATCAAAGTATAAGCTCCTGGACGGTTGGGACATTGGGGGACTTTTTATTTTTGTTCATTGTTGTATCCCCAATACGAAATCAGTGTCTGGGACATAGCAGGCTCTTGATAAGTACTTGTTGCATAAATAAATATATAAAGAATTGATTAAACGAACATTTATTTAAATAAAAATATCCTGTTCCTTGATATTTCTGTTTTATAGCCTTAATCAACTGTTTTATTGCAGCCATATTAAAAAAAAAGAAACCCAAGTATATGACAATTTCACACCTTTTTTTCTTTAAAGATGTTGTTAAATGTTTTTTATTTATTTTGAGAGAGAAGGAGCACGAGTGGGGGAGGGGCAGAGAGAATTCCAAGAGGGCTCCGTGCTGACGCCAGGCTCGGTCCCGCCAACCCCGAGATCATGACCTGAGCCAAAATCAAGAGTCGGACGTTTAAGTGGCTGAGCCACCCAAGTACTCCATGATTTCACTCTCTTAACGTGGAATGGTGTTGGGAGTACCAAGCCAGCATTTACCGAGGTTCTATCTGCTATTCCTGCCATCTGCAAAATCGCCTTGTGTGATACAATTTCTTCTTGTGGAAGAGAATTAAAAAGTACCGAGAACAACCTGAGTGGGGAATTAGCTTTATTCCTAGTGATGAAACCCCACCAAAAAAAAAAAAAATCCATGTTTCTTATCTGGCACCTGAAAATCTGAATTATTTCCATTATCTGATAAATCATGTGTTTTTTCTCACTCTAAAATACAGACAAGGGTCTGTTGATGATGGACAGTGAACTACTGGATTAGAGAGGGCCCATCCCACTCTCCCTGGGGGTTATTCCTTGCTATCTAATTTGACTCCGGCTTCAAGCGCAGGAATTCGGAGGGGTTTTCTGGAGGGTTCGTAGTGGGAAGGAAAAGTCCCAGAGACTCTTGATGTTTAAGCAGCACATTTGTTGTTGTTGTTAGTGATTCGTGAATGAGTTTAACTGTGGATAGGTATCATAGATACCGCTTTAGATACAGGCTATGCATAGATTTCTTTCTTCCTTAGGCTACGAAGTAGCCCTTCTATTTAGCTGCTGGAATGATGCTATATTCTCTATGTCTTTGATTACAAAGCGATTTCCATTTGCAACTAACATTTCACTCTGTAATTGAAAAGAAAGATATTCACAAGGATGTATTTTCTCATTTCTGAGGCTTTTAGAAAGGAAAAATGGTTTTTTATTTGTGGCCTATGCATAAGACCATAAAATATTTTTAAAAACCAATAAATAAAAAAACAATACAAAAACATCCTATCACATGCATTAGTTCTGAGCCAGGCCAGATACATGGGGATTTGAAAAGAATAGATCCGAGGAACAGGAGGGAAGCAAACGAAAGGAGGGAGTATTTGATTTCAAGGCAGCACTTCTCTCTTCCCCAGCTTACAACTGGAGGTAAGCTCATTCCAGAGAGGTTTACAGAGAAATCTGTTACAAAGAGCTAAGGATAATTCATTTCGTTCTTGACCATCAATGACAATTCAGGCACACAAAGGGATCAGAGCTAGATTTTAAAGTTCAGAGGAGAAATGGATGAGGAAAATAGCAAATAACCAGCCAGAGGGAGAGCAGACAGATTATTAGTCAGGGACAGAATCACAGGTTGTACGGGAGTAGTGTTATCCCAACCGGGCTGTTCTTCCGAGTGTCCAGAAGCTAAACTATCCACAACAATGAAACAAAGTCACGATGAGAACATCGGAGTTCTTGGAAGCACACATGGAGACGTGGACAAAAGGATAATATGATGACAACTGTCCTTTACAAAATACAACAGTTTAACAGCTTGAGTAAATGACATTGCGATCATCCCAAATTCTGTCCTGGCTTCTGTGTCGTGTTTAACACGTCACCAGCTGTTCAAAGTCTGCAGTCGCTTGAAGGTCACTTCTTCAGTGAAAGCCAAGTTGAAGTGGAAGCCAAGTCTCTGGAAATACAAGTAACTAGGTCTTTCCTGCAGAGTGCGGGTGGGTAGATGGCGGGAGGGAGGGGCTGCCGACCGTGCTCCAATGCCTTGAAGCCCCCGGGGCTCAGTTTTTTCTGGCTGTCACTGCCAGAGTCTACTGAGGACCGAACCTACAAGACCCAGACCCTTCCCTCGTCTCTACAGGGGTGAGTTCTACATGAAACAGCCACACACTTGAGCTTTCACTCATTCTTCCCTCACATGGCACCACTGAGCCCTGAAACTTTCATCTGGAGCCCATGGGGCTGGCCCCAGAATGGGACTATTCTGATTTCCGGGAAATTCAGAATTGGCAAATACGGACCTCATGCCCCTAGAAGAGCTGAAGTGGCAGACAGATATGGGCTGAGTTCCACTCAGATCATCGAATTCCTGAACTGTCCAGACCTCCGAATTTCAAGCAATCAAGCAGATCGGTATCAGTGGTTTATTCAAAATAATTGGGGGACCACTGCCTAACGACCGAATGAAGTCGGAGGAGTTCTTCGTGGCTTGGGGCAGAATTCAAAACATGCCCCATGATCTTTGCCCAGAGTCACTCTCATGGTTGTGCTGTCTTGGGTCACAGTCCTCCTTCAGATGGAGAGATTATCCCAGAATTTTGAAGTGGGCCCAGTGTGAACACATGAGCCTTTGTAAGGGGAAGAGAAACCGAGCTCACGTCAGAGAGACTGGAGCTGTAGGAGATGCGGTCCTGTGGCTTCTCAAGAAACAAATCCCCGTAGTGTGGAAAGGGCCACGGGACCGGAGAGGACAGGTGTCCTCTGGGAGCCGAGGTCAGTCCCCTCCCTGACAAACAGCAAGAAAACAGGGACCTCAGATCTCCCGTGCAAGGGGCTGGAATCCCGCCTGCCAAACCTTGATTTTAGCCCAGTGAGACTCTGAATCGGGCTGTGCTGGACTTCCGGTCTACACCGGTCGAGCATCAATACATCTGTACCGTTTTCAACTGCTAACTTCGTGACAATCTGTTAGGGCATGCAAACAATTCCTTACATCAAATGAAACTCCAGACGGAGCAAGGATGAATAAATAGAATTACAAAATACATGAGACCTGTCCAACAAATTAGCATAAAACCAAAACAAAACACAAACAACAAACTGGGACAAAATACTTGGAACACATTTTGAGAGCCAATGGTGTAATTGACCTAATAGTTAAAGACCGTACATAAATCAAGGTTAATTCTAAAGATGCTTAATCTCACCCATAATAAAACGAACTCGAAACTCCGCAAGTTATTACGCAAGTTTTCACTGATCACATTAGCAAACATCAAAAAGTTTTTTGTGGGGATGAAAGAACAGGAATTTTTCTTTAATCCTGCTCGTGGTGTAAATCGTTTACGCCTCTGAAGAACAATCTGACAGTATCTGTCAAACTTTCAAATGCACGTATCGTTAGCAACTCTGCCGTTGCAAATGTACCCTAAAGATACAAACTCATAAATATGTACAAAGTTATCTTGACGGGGCTTCCGTCACTGCTCTAAAACTGTTAGTGCTGATTGTGCTTTGGAACTTGAAATTGCTTGCATTTTAGAAAGATAAGTCTGTGCATACAACACAGTATTTTTTGCAACAACTCCAGTAGGAGTTGGGATAACAACCTGTAATGAAACCCAGTAACATGTCGGCGAAAAGATCTATGAATTCACTTTAAGTAGCATAAAGACTATAAATAGCCTCCCATTGGTTCAAGCTATAGTTTAGGTGCCAAATGACTGTGCCAAAAATTCGAAAAGACTTTCATTTTTTAAAGCTGTTCGGGCTTTGGAATTGCAGGGAAGGATTTTAGACAAGAATGTTCATTGCAGCGTATTTTGGTCCTGAAACAGCGAAAGAGTAGAAAGAACTTAAACATCTTTATCGAGTCATGAGGGTCCTGGTTAAAGAATGATGTCATAGCCATAAAAAAAAGGAATAAAAATATTTAAAGTAATAAAAGTATTAAAAATCATTAAGTAAAAAGAAGACTGTAAGGAGGCACATACGGGTTGGTGTTATTAAGTGAATAAAAAGACGCTGCGAAGTGTGTATATTTTGCTTCCATTTGCGCTACACACACGCACACATACACACAAAATCTCGAAGGACGAAAACAAAGCAGGGTTTTGTGACAGTGACTGGTTGCTCTGGGAAGATGAACTAGACAGGGGCTTTTCTCTGCGTTTCTCTTGCACTGACTGTAGTTTATATTGGTTTTATTTTATCTTTAATTGCCAGCAGGTATTACTCAAAAAGAAAAAAAATCTCTAGGCTATTAAACGGTTGGCTCAGATTCCTCTGTCTCCAGGTACCCAACAGGGACCTTGCCACCTCTCTGATGGGGATATTTGGGAAGCCCGCCCTGAGTAGCAGAGAAAAAGGGACGGGAAGAAACTGAAATATTTTGTAGCCGTTCAGTCTTAACCGCAGGCGGTTGAAGGGAATCATTTCTACATGGTGAAATCACGTGTCCTGTCGGAGTCCATACAATTCCTTACCAAAACCCAGATTACTTGCCGCGTCAGCCTGGAAACCAAGAAATCAAGACGAATGGAGAGTTTTCTGGAAGGCGACTGCAATGAGGAGTGTCGTGGCAATGGAGGGAAAGAAGAGGCCATGCCGGATTGGACCGTGAACTCGAAAATGACACACTGGCTCCATGTTTACATTCAAAAGGAAGCGAAAGAACAAGTGAAACAATGGTTCAAAATGTTAGCTCGTGGGGAGCAAAGCGGTGGAACAACTCGAGGCTGCGGCGGCCGAGGCGCAGGTGCAGCCCTGGCGCCAGGTGGCCAGCAGGGGTCGCCCTCCCGCCGGGAGTGGCGAGAGTGCCGGGGACCCCGGGCCGCAGGGGTCGTCGCGGGTGGGAGTCAACTCTGGGAAACTGCGCTCTGCGGTCCCCGAGCCGCCGGGTGCTCGCTCTTCGTGCCCGCCGCGCGGAGGAGGGTGGTCTTGGTCAAGGGGCGAGCGGGCGAGCGCCCTCCCGCCGACCCCACCGGAGGCACCTGCCGGCTCCACCCGGGGCGGTTGCGACTCGGCCCCCTCCCCGCCCCGCAGTTCGACCCACAAACGGCGCCCCGCAGGAGGGCTCAGGCGGTTGAATCAACCCGATTCAGCAGCAACCGGAGTCCCGCAGATCCAAGCGGCGATCCAGGCGCGATGGGCACCACCAGCCACGCTCTCTGACTCCGCTCAGAGCGGGAGCCGGCGGTCCTGACCCCGGGGGTGGGGGGTGGTTCCCAGTTGTGTGCTGTGTCCGGCTTCCCTCCGCGGAGAGATCTGATTATCTTTTATTTAGATCCGATGATCAAGCGGGTAGGAACTGGGGGAGGGAGCTCGTGCAGGGCACCCACTAGCTTCTGTCAATTTCTGTTCGGCGACTAACGATTGGAGGGAAGAGTTATTTACCTTTTGAATATGGACAGGATCAAAGACCAGCAGAACTCCAGTGCCTCATCATGCGGACGCCGTTTCTGGATGTTTCTCTCATTTGCCTTAAAAGTGGAGGCGCGCAGAGACGTGGCTTCAGACATTAACCGATACATTTTGTTACTTTTGGAAGCTGCACTTACAGTCTATGCCGGCGCTAGATTTAACGGGTTTAATTAGCGGGCACCTGGGTGGCTTAGTCAATTTAACAGTCTGACTCTGACTCAGGTCATGGTCTCAGGGTTCATGAGTTCGAGCCCCGCATAAGGCTCTGTGCTGACGGCTCAGAGCCTGGAGCCTGCTTCGGATTGTGTGTCTCCCTCTCTCCCACTCCTGCTCCCTCTCTCTTAAAAATAAACATTAAAAAATTAAAGTAAAAATAAAATTGCACAGCACTCATTGTATTTACCTACACTCTGTATTAACTGGAACAGCTCTTTCGTGCTTGAGAGCAGCTTGGCCACACCCATTGAGTCCTCACCTTTCTAGGCGCCCCAACCTTTGAAAAGAAACCCTGTCTTCCACCCAGCGGCCCCTAAACGGTGCCCATAAGCTCAGAGAGAGTCTTGGATAAAGCTGTGTTAAACAATTAAATAACACTAACCAGGTACTGGGCACTGCTCTAAGTATGTGATGCATATTTTTCTGGCGATTTTAATGCTATGGGGGTAGGCGCCGTCATTATGTACATCTTGCACATGAGGCAAAGAGTAACTTGCCCAAGGTACAGAGCTAGGAAAAACTAGAGGCAGGGTTCAAGCCCAGCCAGTCTAGTTCCCGATTCTGTACTTCTAACTCCTGCATTAAATCTCTCGGGACAGCACACTGTATGCAATTTCCCTTCAGGGGAGGCTTCTTCCACAAGATAGAGCAAATGCATCTGCATAGAAGGTGGACCGTTGAACCTGGAGATACTGGACACCACGCCCTCTATCTTTTCCTTTGAAAAAAAGTAACTTCCCTTGTTCGGGAGGAGGGGCATAATCCTGTGTTCCTAGCGGCAGCTCACAAGACCGTGTTTGCGGTCCGCTTACAACCTGGAGATTACACTATGCACAACTGAATGCTGGAATCCTGCTTAACCCCCCGCAGAACAGGAACACCTGTTTCTCCGGCCTCTCTTCAATGTAACTTCTATATTCTAGACGTATCGTTGGAGTGAAAGTCTTCACTTTCCTGCCTAGTTTTGTCCTTGCAGTATGAAATAGTGGTGGCAAAACACAGGGGACGTGGGATAGGGTGAGCAGGGAGGAACGGATATGGCGTATTATGAAGGGAACGTATCTAGGATGAGAATCGTGTCTGGGCACAGATGTGTTAATAGGATTCAAAGTCTCGGGGACACTACAAAAATGGGATTGTTTTTCAGGATGGAATAGGCAATTAGTAATACTTGGAATGAATGAATGAATGTGTTAGCGTCTTCCTTCTTTACAGAAATCAAACAAAAAACTCTTTATTACTCCATTGCCCCAAGTAACTAACTACTCCAGTGTTTTGTTCTTCTCTGTAGCAAAATTCAGAAGACCTGTCTTGAGTGTGTCTTCGGTGCCTCCTCCCTTCCTCTCTTAAATCCACTTCAGACTTTCGCTTTCACCCCTCTACGGAAACCACAGCAATGACCTTCACTGCTTCTTGCAGGGTCTTTACCTTCCAGAGCCATGATAGGTAGCAGTTGACTCAGTGGCTCACTTCTGTCTTATGGAAATGCTTTCTCACTTAGCTTACGGTGCTTTCCTGATGGTCCTTCTACCTTGCACTTATTCCTTCTCAAGTTCCTTTTCCCCTTGATGTCTAAATGTTGGGGTTCCCTGGGGTGCAATTCTTGGTCCTGGTTCTTCGTATACACCTCCAGATCCACACTGCCCTTTGGTCCACTCCGCTGTGTGGCTAGAGATGCCGCATTATAAACGATCTACTAGATTCCCCCACCATCTGGCTTCCAGTAGGTTTTAGCCCTTGGAAGGAGGAGGGGAGCTGGCAAGGTGGGAGAAAAGGAGGATTGGAGAATTTATTTCCTTGGGTCTGTCCCTGCTGGGCCAACGTTGGGAAGAGGCTGTGTTGGACTGAAGGCCACAGCCTCAGCGGGGGCCCTCTTAGAGCTACAGACACAGCCACGGCTCTCTTTGGATTCTGGTGTCTGTTGTTTCTTCTTGCCTTTCACTTAGGAAATTCCGAGGATTTTAGGACCTCTGCACCAGGAATGGGGGATGAAGACCAAATGTGTATTTCTTATTATTAATCACAGTATCACCATAACACATCCACAAGTAAGCTGGTTTTCAAGATCCAGTTTGGGGGGCGCCTGGGTGGCTTAGTCGGTTAAGCATCTGACTTCGGATCAGGTTTGTGGGTTCGAGCCCCACATTGGGCTCTGGACTCACAGCTCAGAGCCTGGAGCCTGCTTTGGATTCTGTGTCTCCCTCTCTCTCTGCTCCTCCCCTGCTCCTGCTCTGTCTCTCTCTCTCTCTCTCTCTCTCTCAAAAATAAACATTAAAAAAAAAAAGACGCAGTTTTGTTTGTTGTGTGTCCTTTGTCACCCTGACCTCCACTCAGCTCGTCTGGACGCCATCCTGCAGTGGCTTGAAATCTCATTTCAGTCTTGAGGACTCGCAGTGCAGCAAAGGCCAGGACCTCACAGCAATTCCGTCTACACCGCTGACTTTCTGAGTGTGGCTTCAGCCAACAGAGGAGGCCTGTTTCAGTGATACGGAAATGGCAGGAAGAGTCTCTTTATTACTGGTTAATTCCTTTTTATTTCAGTTTTTTAAAAAAATTTTTAAAAACTTACATCCAAGTTAGTTAGCATAGAGTGCAACAGTGATTTCAGGAGGAGATTCCTTAATGCCCCTCACCCATTTAGCCCATCCCCCCTCCCACAAGCCCTCCTGTAACCCTCTGTTTGTTCTCCATATTTAAGAGTCTCTTATGTTTTTGTCCCCCTCCCTGTTTTTACATTATTTTGCTTCCCTTCCCTTAAGTTCATCTGTTTTGTATCTTAAAGTCCTCATACGAGTGAAGTCATATGATATTTGTCATTCTCTGACTGACTAATTTCGCTTAGCATGATACCCTCTAGCTCCATCCACATAGTTGCAAATGGCAAGATTTCGTTCTTTTTGATTGCCGAGTAATACTCCATTGTGTGTGTGTATACACACACACACACATATACATACCACATCTTCTTTATCCATTCATCCATCAATGGACATTTGGGCTCTTTCCATACTTTGGCTATTGTCGATAGCGCTGCTAGAAACATTGGGGTGCATGTGCCCGTTCAAAACAGCACACCTGTATCCCTTGGATAAATACCTAGTAGTGCAATTGCTGGGTCATCGAGTAGTTCTATTTTTAATTTTTTGAGGAACCTCCATACGGTTTTCCAGAGTGGCTGCACCAGTTTGCATCCCCACCAGCGGTGCCAAAGAGATCCTCTTTCTCCACATCCTTGTCAACATCTGTTGCTGCCTGAGTTGTTAACGTTAACCATTCTGATGGGTGTGAGGTGGTACCTCATTGTGGTTTTGATTTCTATTTCCCTGATGATGAGTGATGTTGCGCATCGTTTCATGTGTCTGTTGGCCGCCTGGATGTGTTCTTGGAGAAGTGTCTGTTCATGTTTTTGGCCCATTTCTTCACTGGATTATTTGTTTTTTTGGGTGTCGAGTTTGATAAGTTCTTTATAGATGTTGGATACTAACGCTTTATCTGATATGTTGTTTGCAAATATCTTCTCCCATTCCGTCGGTTGCCTTTTAGTTTTGCTGATTGTTTCCTTCGCTGTGCAAAAGTTTTTATCTTGATGAGGTCTCAGTAGTTCATTTTTGCTTTGGTTTCCCTTGCCTCCAGAGACATGTTGAGTAAGAAGTTGCTGCGGTCAAGGTCAAAGAGGTTCTTGCCTGCTTTCTCCTCGAGGATTTTGATGGCTTCCTGTCTTACATATAGGTCTTTCATCCACTTTTAGTTTATTTTTGTGTATGGTGTAAGAAAGTGGTCCAGGTTCATTCTTCTGCATGTCGCTGTCCAGTTTTCCCATGTTGCTTATTCCATTGGATATTCTTTCTTGCTTTGTCAAAGATGAGTTGGCCATACATTTGGGGGTCTATTTCTGGGTTCTCTATTCTGTACCTTGATCTGAGTGTCTGTTTTTGTGCCAGTACTATACTATCTTGATGACTACAGCTTTTGTAATACAGCTTGAAGTCTGGGATTGTGATGCCTCCTGCTTTGGTTTTCTTTTTCAGGGTTGCTCTGGCTAATTGGGATCTTTTCTGATTCCATACAAACATTAGGACTGTTTGTTCTAACTCTGTGAAGAATGCTGGTGTTATTTTGATAGGTATTGCATTTACTATATAGATTGCTTTGGCTAGCATTGACATTTTAACAATATTTGTTCTTCCTATCCAGGAGCATGGAATATTTTTCCATTTTTTTGTGTCTTCGATTTCTTTCATAAGCTTTCTATAGTTTTCAGTGTATAGATTTTTCACCTCTTTGGTTAGATTTATTCCTAGGTATTTATGGTTTTAGGTGCAATCGTAAATGGGATTGATTCCTTGATTTCTCTTTCTGTTGCTTCATTATTGGTGTATATGAATGCAATTGATTTCTGTGCATTGATTTTATGTCCTGCCACTTTGCTGAATTCAAGGATAAGTTCTAGAAGTTTTTTGGTGGAATCTTTTGGGTTTCCCATACAGAGTATCATGTCATCTGCTAAGAGTGAAAGTTTGACCTCCTCCTGGCCAATTTGGATGCCTTTTATTTCTTTGTGCTGTCTGATTGCTGGGGCTAAGACTTCCAATACTACATTGAATAACAGCGGCAAGAGTGGACATCTCTGTCGTGTTCCTGACCTTAGTGGGAAAGCTCTCAGTTTTCCCCCATTTAGGATGGTATTAGCGTTGGGTCTTTCCTATATGGCTTTTATGATCTCGAGGTATGGTCCTTCTATCCCTCCTTTTGTAAGGGTTTTTATCAATAAAGGATGCTGTATTTTGTAAAATGCTTTCTCTGCATCTATTGAGAGGATCATGTGATTCTTGTCCTTCCTTTTATTAATGTGATGAATCACATTGATCATTTTGTGGATATCGAACCAGCCCTGCATCCCAGGTATAAATCCCATTTGGTCGTAGTGAATAATTTTTTTGATGTATTGTTGGATCTAGTTGGCTAATATCTCAGTGAGGATTTTTGCATCCATGTTCATCCGGGAGATTGGTCTATACTTCTCTTTTTTAGTGGAGTCTTTGTCTGGTTTTGGAATCAAGATAATGCTGGCTTCATAGAAAGAGTTTGGACATTTTCCTTCCATTTCCATTTTTTGGAACAGCTTTAAGAGAATAGGTGTTAACTCTTCCTTAAATGTTTGTAGAATTCCCCTGGAAAGCCATCTGGCCCTGGACTCTTATTTTTTGGGAGATTTTTGATGACTAATTCGATTTCTTTACTGGTTATGGGTCTGTTCAAATTTTCTATTTCTTCCTGTTTCAGTTTTGGTAGTTTATATATTCTAGGAATTTGTCCATTTCTTCCAGATTGCCCATTTTATTGGAATATAATTGCTCTTAATATTCTCTTATTATTGTTTTTATTTCCACTGTGTTAGTTGTGATCTCTCCTCTTTCGTTCTTGATTTTATGTATTTGGGTCCTTTCCTTTTTCTTTTTGATCAAACTGGCTAGTGGTTTATTAATTCTGTTAATTCTTTCAAAGAACGAGCTTCTGGTTTCATTGATCTGTTCTACTGTTTTTTGTTTGTTTGTTTCAATAGCATGATTTCTGCTCTAATCTTTATTATTTCCTGTCTTCAGCTGGGTTTGGGTTTTATTTGCTGTTCTTTTTCCAGCTCTTTGAGGTGTAAATTTAAGTTGTGTATTTGAGACCTTTCTTCCTTCTTTAGGAAGGCCTGGATTGCTATATACTTCCCTCTTAGGACTGCCTTTGCTGCGTCCCAGAGGTTTTGGGCTGTGCTGTTATCATTTTCATTGGCTTCCATGTATTTTTTAATTTCCTCCTTAACTTCTTGGTTAGCCCGTTCGTTCTTTAGTAGGATGTTCTTTATCTCCAAGTATTTGTTATCTTCCCAAATTTTTTTCATGTGGTTGATTTTGAGTTTCATAGCGTTGTGATCTGAAAATATGCATGGTATGATCTCAATCTTTTTGTACTTGTTGAGGACTGATTTGTGTCCCAGTGTGTGGTCTCTTCTGGAGAACATTCCATGTGCACTGGGGAGAATGTATATTCACTACTTAGGATGAAATATTCTGAATATATCTGTTAAGTCCATCTGGTCCAGTGTGTCATTCAAAGCCATTGTTTCCTGGTCGATTTTCTGTTTAGATGATCTGTCCATTGTTGTAAGTGGGGTGTTGAAGTCCCCTACTATTATCGTATTGTCATCAATGCATTTCTTTATTTTGTGAGTAATTGATTTATATATTTGGGTGCCTCCACATTTGGAGCATAAATGTTTACAATTGTTATGTCTTCTTGGTGGATAGACCCCTTAATTATGATATAATGCCCTTCTTCATCTCTTGTTACAGTTTTTATTTTAAAGTCTAGATTGTCTGACATAAGTATGCCTACTCTGGCGTTCTTTTGGTGGCCGTTAGCATGATAGATGGTTCTCCAATCCCTTACTTTCAATCTGAAGGTGTCTTTAGGTCTAAAGTGGGTCTCTTGTAAACGGCATATAGATGAGATCTTGTTTTCTTATCCATTCTGCTACCCTATGTCTTTTGATTGGAGCATTTAGTCCATTGACATTTAGAGTGAGTACTGAAAGGTATGAGCTTATTGCCATTATGTTTTTGTAGAGTTGGAGCTTCTGGTGTTCTCTGGTCCTTTCTAGTCTTTGTTGCTTTTGTTCTCCCCCCTCCCCCATCTTTTCTCCCTTTAAAGAGTCCCCCTAATATTTTCTTGTAGGGCTGGTTTAGTGGTTACGAACTCCTTTAATTTTTGTTTGTCTGGGAAACTTTTTATGTCTCCTTCTATTTTGAATGACAGCCTTGCTGGATACGGAATTCTTGACTGCATATTTTTCTGATTTAGCACATTGAATATGTCCTGCCACTCCTTTCTGGCCTGCCAAGTTTCTATGGATAGGTCTGCTACAAACCTGATCTGTCTTCCTTTGTAGGTTAGGTACTTTTTTTCCCTTGCTGTTTTCATGATTCTTTCTTTGCCTGAATATTTTATGAATTTGACTATGATATGTCTTGTTGATGGTCGGTGTTTGTGGAATCTTGTGGGAGCCCTCTGTGCTTCTGTATTTTCATGTCTGTGTCTTTCCCCAGGTTAGGAAAGTTTTCCGCTATGATTTGCTCACATAATCCTTCTACCCCTTTTTTCTCTCTCTTCATCTTCTGGGACCCCTATGATTCTGATGTTGTTCCTTTTTAATGAGTCACTGATTTCTGTTATTCTTAAATGGTGCTCTTTTGTTTTACTTTCCCTCTTTTTTTCTGCTTCATTATTCTCCATAAGTTTGTCCTCTATGTCACTGATTCTCTGCTCTGCCTCATCCATCTTTGCCGCCATAGCATCCATTCGAGATTGCAGCTCAGTTATAGCATATTTTTATTTCACCCTGACTAACTTTTACTTCTTTTATCTCCATAAAAAGGGATTCTAATCTATTTTCGACCCCAGCTAGTATTCTTATCATCGTGATTCTATATTCTGGTTCAGACATTTTGCTTGTATCTGTGTTGGTTAAGTTCCTGGTTGTCATTTCTTTCTGCTCTTTCTTTTGGGGTGAACTCCTTCATTTCATCATTTCGAAGGAAGAAAAGGCATTAATAAGGTAAAAAAAATTTAAATTGAAAACAACACACACACACACACAATCAAATAAATGATGCTAGATCCTAGGTGTGTTTGGTCTGGTTATTGAAAGGAGCTTGACTGATTAAAGAAAAAAAGGGGAGAAATTAAAACTGAAAAATTAAAAACAACACACACACACACACGCACACACACACAATCAAACAAACGATGCTAGATCCCAGGTGTGTTCTGATCTGGCTATAGAAAGGAGCTTGATTGATTGGAGGAAAAATGGAAAGTATATTAAAATTAAAATTAAAGAATTAAAAACAACACACAAACACACACAAAATCAAGTCAATGATGTTAGATCCTCTGTGTATTTTGGTCTGGTTGTTGAAAGGAGCTTGATTGTTTAGAGAAAAAAAAAGTTTGAAAATTTGAGAAAATGAATTTGATGAAATAGATTAATGGAAAGGAGCTTGACTGATTAGAGAAAAAAGGGGAAAAAATTACAATTAAAATGTTAAACAAACACACAGGCAAAATCAAATAAATGATAGAAGTATAATAGAATATTAT
The DNA here is from genome assembly GCA_004024585.1 of Paradoxurus hermaphroditus. Taxonomy (NCBI): domain Eukaryota; kingdom Metazoa; phylum Chordata; class Mammalia; order Carnivora; family Viverridae; genus Paradoxurus; species Paradoxurus hermaphroditus. Next base: position 21,398 of record PITB01025618.1, read on the forward strand.
AATAGAAGTATAATAGAATTTGAAAAATGTACAAAAAGGTGAAAAATTTCAAAGAAAAAGATAATAAAGAAAATGTTGGAAGTATAGTAGAATTTGAAATATTTACAAAAAAGTGAAACCTTTAGTAGAAAAAAATAAAGGAAAATATTTTTAATCAAAATTGAAAATAAAAATAATTTTTTCTCTTTCAGTATTCAAGTAAAAGAAATGAAAAAGAAAGAGCAAAGAAAAGAAAAAAAGGAAAAAAGGAAAAGAAAACTGAATAGCTAGACCAGTGAACCGTCTGAAATAGGATTGATATTACATCTTTTTTCCCCTAGAGGTCAAACTACGAAGCACTTTATAGTCCTGAACTAAGCAGGAGGAGAGATTTGTGGTGTTCCTGAAGAGGGAGGTTGGCCCAGTTGGCGGGGCTTAGTGTAATGACTCCGTTCTCCACTAGATGGCACTGCTTGGCTCACTGCGGTGGATCGTTGGGGCGCCTATAGGTTCACGCGCGCATGCGTGGGCGGGGTGAAAATGGCGTCACCCAGTCATCAGCTCTGCAGCTCTGCATCAGAATTCTGCGTCCTCCCGGACCAGGAATGATGCACAAGGCTTTTGTCTCCGGTTTCCGTCACTCCCCGCTTTTACTGTGTCCGTGACCTCGCCATGGGGTTGCCCGGGGGCACCTCCCTCCTGAGTTTTATCCGAAATGCGGCTGTGTTTCCCGACCTCTCACTTCTGACGACTGCGGCTTGGACCCACTCAGATGCCCTGGGTGAGGGTCCCGCTGACAATGGCCGGTGCCGGCCACACCCAAAATGCTCGTGGGACCTTGCCACTGCCGATGTCCAGAGCCCTGCGGCTGGGTGCAAGCCCAAGCCAGACCAAGTTCCCGCTATCTTGTAGCAGCAGCGTTTGGGGGAAAATCCCGCGTGGCCCGAGGACCTCCCGGCCCCGCTCGTCTCCTGGGAGTTCGCCCTTCCCGCCAGAGCACCGCCAGGTATTTTGAACGGCAGAGTTTTGGACTCTGCGCTCCGCCTGTTGATAGAGTCTTAATGGAATTTAAACCCTCTCCTTTCTCCTTGCTCCCTTTTTAGTTAAGTCTCTGTGACTGTTTCCACTTTTCCACTTTCTCTCCAGCTGATTTTGTGGGGCGTGCTTTTCCTGGACTCTCTCCCCGCCTCCTTCCTCTCTGCAGGGAAAAGCGGCTCCCTGCCCTCCGCGGC
>PITB01025619.1:0-22622 GCA_004024585.1 Paradoxurus hermaphroditus
TGCAAAACCTCGTGCAGTTTTATAGAAGTAACATAGCACAGGAACGCTGGGATTAAAAATATGCTCAAGTCTCCCCATCTCTGCCCTGTCGCATTTAAGATGTAATCAGAAAGAGAGGCATTGAGTGAGCCTAAAATATTCTATAGAGGTTTGAGGGAAACTTAGAGAAGACAGTCATACAAACCAAGGGATGAAAGAATTTCAATAAAGGGATGAATGAAAAGTTTTGTAAATATAATTAGATCAAGAAGAAATATGCTTAAAGGGGATTGTTAGAGTTGGTTATTGATACTGATTCTGTGACAGAATGGAGGGGGATTTTACCAAGGCAAAGGTCAAGAGTCGAAGGATATCTTTAGCATTAAGATTTGAACATGTGTGCTTTTCTCTGGTTCCTCCTAAAACTTGAAATGACAGTAAAGTAAAGAAAATGTTTGAACCCATTAACTATGTAATAGAGTACTGGGAAGGAAATGACAGCAAGTAAGAGGTGTCAACACTTTCTCTGGAGATGGGAAGCAGAAAGATCATTAAGAGGTGAATGACTTAGAGCAAGACAAAGCCAAGAGCTAAGAGTTTGCATGGTAGGGTGGCCACAAAGAAGCAAGTTGTGCTTGGAAACGACCACTGTAGTTTCCTGTAAAGGAAGCACAAGGTATCTCAATGAGGTAGGTGTAAGAGTTTCTCACAGTCTACCAAAGGAGGGTCCAAGACCCTCCCCGACCCTGTACAGGCATCCGAATAGCCCTCCCTGAACAAAGCCACAGATGCATGCTTCTGCTCAGAGAAAACTGAGATGATGTGATTCCAGTCTCAGAAAAACCAGGGATAGCCGATGGTGAGGATGAGGGCGAAAAAGTGCCATGACGATCAGGGAAATAAATGAAATTGTTAATTAAACTTCACAATTCCCATCCTGTTCCTCCAATCAGTTACCAGTATGAAAAGAGCCAGGTGTATAGCACCAGGCAAGAGATTTGAAAACACATCTCTGGGGGCGCCTGGGTGGCTCAGTTGGTTGAGTGGCCGACTTCAGCTCAGGTCATGATCTCACCTCTGTGTGTTTGAGCCCTACATCGAGTTCTGTGCTGATGGCTCATCAGAGCCTGGAGCCTACTTCGGATTCTGTGTCTCCATCTCTCTCTGTCCTTCCCCTGCTCACACTCTGTGTCTCTCAAAAGTAAATAAATGTTAAAAAATTGAAAACACATCTCTGAAGAAATTAGCCTAAAAAGATTCAAACAAGCAAGCAAACATATATTAATCATAACAAAACTACAGACACAAGCAATTAGAGATTCCATGGTAAAATTTTATTATGAAGTCCTTCATTCAACAAGCACCCCCATCAAACACATGTAGAGCCTCAATAAGCTTTTTAGTATTTCACTTTAAGTCATGATTCAATAGCCAAAGATCACTAGCCATTTCATGAAAGCTGATGATAATGTTGAGACTATCTCCCAGAATATAGGAAAAAAGGCAGAGATTGAAAGTAGAAAATCAAAATGGGATATTAAAGTAGGGTGTCCAATTTTCAGTGCTTCTAGAACAGTGTTTCTTAAACTGTCTACATAAATTTTTATATGTGCATGTGTTTGTGTGTGCGTAAACACATATTTTAAAGGTTCCGAAATGACCTTTAAGAAAAAAAAATATAGCTCTCTTTCTCTCTCTCTCAAAATAAAAAAAGGGGACACCTGGGTAGGTCAGTCAGTTGAGCATCTGACTCTTGATTTCGGCTATGGTAATGAGCTCACGGTTTGTGGGATCAAACCCTGCATCAGGCTCTCTCTCCTTCTCTCTCTGCCTGCTCGCTTTCTCTCTTTCTCTCAAAATAAATAAACATTTAAAAATGTATATATTAACCAAACTCTTATATAATTATGAACCTAACTAATTAATTATGCAAGATTATCTGATATCTAAATATCTAAATATCTCGTTAATATATGCTACCTGACAGAATCTTAGATAAAATAATGTCATTAGTTGAAAAAGTTTAGGTCGTCCTTAGTCATTGTCAAAAATGCAACTGTCAAATTGGAAACTTCACATTTTTTTCCTCTGCTGCATTAAATTTTAGTTTGAAAATTCTTTAATATGCTTAAGCTTTACTTGTACAGAATATTGGTCTAAGACTAAGGTATTTGAGCTAAATTCCTAGAACTTTATAATTTATACTTTTATAATTATATATTCTTCAATTTTTCATTGTCATTTAAAGATTCCATCTTTTTTGATGTTAGGAGTATCACAACTATCAGTTCTATCATTTTAACTTTCCCTAATGTCATGATGCAGCCTGAATTTTCAAAGAATATCCTCAAATTGAGGTTTTTCACCACAAAATGTATAGGTTACTTTGCGATCTGCGTTTCTAGCTGATAAGAGCTTATCACGTTTTCTCTCAAGTGATGAGTAAAGAAAGGCGCTGGAGTCAAACAACTTCAGTCATGAACCAATGCTTCTCCCTAATAACTGCGAATTAAGGAATTGGTATACTCTCTTTGGGTCTAATTGTCCCCATTTTTAAACTGGGGAATCATTTTTGGTGGTGTGAGAATTAAGTGACGTAATTACTGTAAATCGTGGACTCAGTAAATGTTAGCTATTGTCTATTTTAGTCAACATTCTTCTTACTTTATATGAATATAAAGCACATAACTCTTAATCTACATGATATTTATTGAATGCATGTTATTCCAGGTCCTGGGCAACGCACCACACTGCATCTCTTTCACAGTCCAGTAGATCACTGGTCAGATGCTATGTTGTCTGGGGTTTCGTGCTAATGATTGGGCATTTCACAGGCTCATAGATTATGCATGAGCCCTTGTGGACTAAAAATACAAATCTAGATCCAGAACAGGTATCTGTCCTTGTGAGAGCAAAATATTCATCTTTCGTGATGAAAAATGCTCAGTGTATTCCATTTGTCAAGTGGATTTTTTGTCTATCCCAGTAGTAGTGTCATATCAGTTTCTGAGCATTGATCTTTGTTGCAGACTTTTTTGGATATTCAGAAGTGTCTGAGGGGCACCTGGGTGGCTCAGTTGGTTAAGAGGGCGACTTCAGCTCAGGTAATGATCTCGTGGTCTGTGGGTTCGAGCTCTGCGTCAGGCTCTGTGCTGATGGCCCAAGCCTGAAGCCTGCTTCGGATTCTGTGTCTCCCTGTCTCTCTGCCCTTCCCCTGCTCATGCACTGTCTCTCTGTCTGTCAAAAATAAATAAACATTAAAAAATTTTTTAAACCCTTTAAAAAAAAAAAAGAACTGTCTGTGGCTAGACTGAACTTCATTAGTGGAAATCTATGCTTTTGGGACCATATATAATCTATACATATAGTAGTATATATATATAGTAGTATCCCTGCTGCTTTCACCACTCTATTGATATGCTCCTGTGCTAGTTCTGTTGACCAATAGTAAAGACCAAGAAGACTTAGACAGGCTATCTAAAGTGAAGGGCAAAAATTAGGAAGTAGAAGTGTGCAGAATGAATCTTCAGATAGCAATGCATATCTTCCAATTGTGAAATTAGAGAGGTAGTCAAGTACAACTGGATAGGACATGTCTTATACTGAACCTTTGAGAAAAACTTGGCCAGGCTAAAAGGGAGCCTTTGTGGTAGGCTGAGAATGCCCCTCCTCCCCAAATATACCAGGCCCTAGCTCCTGGAAATTATGGATGCTACATTATATTGTAAAAAATATGATAAAATTAAGGATTTTAGCTGTGGACATTATTTTGAAAAATGCAATCAGATATGTCCTCATAAGAGTGGCAAAGGGAGATTTCACATAGAAAAGAAGACACACACACACATACACACACACACACACAGGAGACAGCAACGTGATCACAAAGACTGAGTGAGAATGGAGTGAGGTAGCCATAGTGTCAAAATGTCAACAGTCACCAGAAGCTGTAAGAACCAAAGAATTCACTCCTTTCTAGAGCATCCTGGGAAAGCACTCAACTGCAGGTTCCTTGATTTTAGTCCAGTGCTACTGATTTCAGAATTTGGCATTGAGAGAAGTTTGGTTGGTTAAAGCCACAAGTTCCTGGCCATCATTACAGATCTAGGCAACAAACACAATTCTCAGGCCAGGGTTTTACAGTAGAGGAGGTCCATGTAAGATAGGAATGGATCTGCCTGGTATGCGGCTGTGCTGTCATTGCCTGGTAGCTGCCTGCAGGAAGTGTGGCCTTGGTAGGAATGCAGCAGTGAGTCAAGGAGGGGGGAAGAGGGGTAGTCAGTCAATGCCTGTCAGTCAACTGCCTTCCCAGAGTAAGAAAAGAGAAAGGCACATTTCCATTGCAACCAAAAGGTAGACTTTTCTTTTCTTTTTAATTGAGCTATAGTTGACATACATTATACTAGTTTCAGGTGTACAGGGAAGTGATTTGACATTTATAAACATCACAAAATGGCCACAAGAATACATCTGGTTACCATTTGCCATCATATATAATTATTATAATATCATTGACTACATACATTCTCTATGCTGTATGTTATTCCTGTGGCTTATTTATTGTGTTTTGCACCTCTCGATACCCTTCACCTATCATGCCTATCTACCCACCTTTCACACCTTCTGGCAGCCATCATTGTTCCCCATATGTATTAGTCTATTTCTGTTTAGTTTTTATGCTATTATATCACATGCTATTTGTATTCCTGTGTCTGACATATTTCACTTTGCATAACACCCTCTAGGTCCAAGAGGGAAAGACTGCCTTCATTTTTATGTATAATATTCTATCATTTTATATACAATATTATATGTTATTTAATATATATAATCTCCTTTATCTTTTCATGTATTTATAGACACTTAAGTTGCTTCCATACCTTGCCTATTGTACATAATGTTGCAACAAACATAGGGGTATATAAATATTTTTTAAATTAGTGTTTACTATTTCTTCAAACACTCAGAAATGGAATTGCTAGATAGTACGGCAGTCCTATTTTTAATCGTTTGAGGAGCCTCCATATTATTTTCCCTAATGGCTATACCAATCTACATTTCCACGAATAGTGCATGAGGATTCCGTTTTATCTACATCCTCGTAGCACTTGTTATTTGTTGTCTCTTTGATACTGGCCATCCTGACTGGTGGAAGGTGATATCTCGCTGTAGTTTTGGTCTTCATTTCCCTGATGATTAACGACATTTGACATATTATCTGCATATCTTTGGTAAAATGTCTATTTGAGTCCTCTGCCCATTATTTAATTAGATCATGTGTGAGATTTTTTTTGTTTTGTTTTGTTTTTGGTGTTCAGTTGTAGGAGTTCTTTATATATTTTGGATATTAACTCCCTACTGGATACATTTTTTGCAAATATCTCCTCCCGTTCAGTAGATTGTATTTTTGGTTTGTTGATGGTTTACTTTCTAGTGCAGAGTCCTTTTAGTCTGATGTAGTCTCAATTGTTTAGTTGTGCTTGTGTTTCCCTTTCCTGAAGAGACATATTCATGAATATGTTGCTAAGGTTGATGTCCAAGAGATTACTGCCAATATGCTTTTAGGAGTTTCATGGTTTCAGGTCTCACATTTAGGTCTTTAATACATTTTGAGTTTATTTTTGTATAGGATATAACAAACTGGCCCAATTTCTTTTGCATGTAGCTATCCAATTTTCTTATTACCATTTATCGAAGAGACTATTCTTCCCCCTAGTATATATTTCCCTCCTTTGTCATATATCAATTGACCGTAAAGTATGGGTTTATTTGTGGGCTCACTCTGTTCCAGTGATCTATGATCTGTTTCTGTGCCAGTCCCATAGTCTTTTGATCGCTATTGCTTCGTAGTGTAGTTTCAAATCTGGGATCATGATACCTTCAGTTTTGTTCTTCTTTCTTAAGATTGCTTTGGTTATCTGAGGTCTTTAGTGGTTCCATACAAATTTTAGGATTGTTCTAGTTCTGCGAAAAATGATTTTGGTATTATAATCAGGATGGCATTGAATTTGTACATTGGTTTGGATAGTGTGGACATTTGAACAACGTCTTTCCGTTTCATGCATATGGTTTACTTTTTCCTTTATTTATTACATATTCGATTTGCATTAATGTCTCACAGTTTCCTCAGTACATGTTTTGCACCTTCGTGGTAAAATATAACAAAGTAGCAGAAAGAGAAATTAAGAAAATCTGGTTTACAATTACATCAAAAACAATAAAATATCTAAAAATATAAGTGTATAGATGTATAATAAATTTCAGTATTTTAATTTTGTATTCTGCAACTTTACTAATTAAATTTATTAATTTTAATTGTTCTTTTGTGGAATTTACTGTCTTCTATATATAGCATCATGTCATCTGCAAAGAGTGAGATTTCTACTTCATCCTTACCAAATTGAGTGCCTTTTATTTCCTTTTCTATATTGGCTAGAACTTCTAGTACAATGTTGAATGAATATAGCTAAAATAGGCATCCCTGTCTTATCTCTGGTCTTAGAAAATAAACCTCAGCTTTCACCATTGAGTATGATGTTAGTTATGGGCTTGTCATATATAGCATTTATTATGTTGAGGTATATTTTCTTCTATACTCCCTTTGTTAGAGTGTTTATCATAATGGATGTTGATTTTAGACATGTTTTGTTTCTGTGTCTATTGAAATGATAATATGATTTTTATTTTTTTTTATTTTTTAATGTATATTTCTTTATGAGAGACAGAAAGAGGCTGGAAGAGGAGTAGAGTGAGGGAGACAGAGGATATGAAGCAGGCTCTGCATTGACAGCAGAGAGCCTGACATGGGGCTTGAACTCGCGAACCGTGAGATCATGACCTGAGCCGAAGTCGGGTGCTCAACCGACTGAGCCACCCAGGTGCCCCTTTTATTTTTTATTTTGTTAATGAGGTATATAACATTGATAAAAAGTAGTTTTAAAGTTTTGTGTGAAGAGATGCTTTTATTCAAAAATAGAAAATGTCTATTATTTTCTAGTTACATATTACATTTATGAAATTTGGCCATCTTCAAGGTCAGACAGCAAGATTCAATCAAAGTGAAAAGTATTGGTATACTTAATCCTTTCTCTGAGCACTAACTGTAGAGAATATTTATAAATATATTGAATACCCATTATATCAAGATAAAAGAAAGCCTATAACCAAAAAGAAAAAAAAAGGTATAAGACATAATTTGTAATATCTGATGAGAATACTGATATCAAAAGTTATAGGTTAAGGGGTACCTGGCTGGCTTAATCAGTAAAGGAAACAATTTTTGAGTTGGGGTTCATGAATTCCAGCTCCATGTCAAGCATAGAGCTTACTTAAAAAAAATACAGGTTGAAGCTAAAGTGAGTAGAAACTAAAGGATAATATATATAAATTTAAAGAATGGCTAATAAATAATTATCAAAACATCCAATTTAAGAGTTAAAATTTTTAAGGGAAGGAAGGAAGAAAAAAGGAAACTATAAAAATATTTAATGAGAAACATAAGCTAGATAAACTTTTTGTCTTTTTAGCTAATAAAAGAGCAAGCATCTGGAAATATAAATCAATAAAACATTAAAATAGGAAATGTTAAATATAAGAAAAAGAACATAGCCACTGATGCTGGTGACCTGGTGAAGCAGATGATTAAAAATCTTATGGATTATTTTATGCTAACAATGTTTTACATTACAGAAAATACCACTTACCTAACCCAACTCTAAGAAAATAGGATAAAAGGATAATGCAGTGTAACCAGGTTGAATTTATGTAAAGAATACTTTTAGTTTCATTAATATAAAATAAATCAGTATAACTTTATATAATAATAAATGAAAGGTAAAGACGAAGACAAATTTTTCTTTGTCAAAGAAGAGAAGTCTTTCTTTATCAGAAAGACAAAGGTGTCCACTAAGTGACCACTCTTCATCGTTGGCCTGGAAATAGTAGCTGTATAACAAAAAATAAATAAATAAATAAAAAGTGTTAACATTGGAAAGAAAACACAGCGCTGACATTTTAAAATTCTACTTAAAAGGAACCAGCTTAACTTCCCTATATAAATGTGATCTCAAAGCAAATGTATGATAACTAAAATTTTAGGTAAACTATTAGTCTCTTTGATCGATAAATCAATTGAAAGTATCTAGACAGTGAGAACTATGCAAATCCAATTTTTCCTGATTTTCATTGAGACTAGGAAGCTTAAAATTAAATTGCTTGCTGAATTCCATTCATCTTTTAGGAGGGAAATCTTAATCTAGTATTTTTTTGATCCCACAAAATTTCTTAGGCCTCTATCTTTGTTTTTTAAAAAAAAAATTTTTAACATTTTTATTTTATTTTTGAGAGACATAGAGACAGAGTGTGAGTAGTGGAAGGGCAGAGAGAGAGGGAGACACAGAATCTGAAGCAGGATCCAGGCCCTGAGCTGTCACCACAGAACCCAATGCGGGTCTCGAACTCACAGACCGTGAGATTATGACCTGAGCTGAAGTCGGCTGCTTAACCAACTGAGCCACCCAGGGGCCCCTCTATCTCTGTTTTAAGTTTTGTATTTTTTCTATTTTATGTTAATTTTAAATCTCACTGATTATGAAATATTCATATTGATTTTAATTATGATATATTAATGTTTATACAGAGGCAGAAGTTTGAAAATGTGAATTCCATGTTTAAAGAATTAAATATTTAATATGGAATGTGAACAACACAAAATAAAATAGTAGTATAGGTGCATATCATGTATAAAAAATGTTCACAATGGAGTACAGAGTTTTGAAGTGGCAACTGGATGCGCAATTTGCAAATGTCATAAATCTATATCAAATTATCTTTTGTGGCCAATTTATAAATCATCATGTTCCATTAACTATATACTCTGTAAGTATACTTGATCTGTTCCCTTTATGACTTTTGGCTAAATTGCAGGTAAACATTTATGAATTCCATGTATAATCTAATTTTTTATTAGGTCTTATTTATCCAGATGTTAAAAAATACAGCTTTTTTAAAAATTTTTTTTGGCATTTATTTATTTTGAGAGAGAGAGAGAGCATGAGCAGGGGAAGGGCAGAGAGAGAGGGAGACACAGATTCTGAAGCAGGCTCCAGGCTCTGAGCTGTCAGCACAGAGCCTGATGCAGGGCTTGAACCCATGAGCGAGATCATGACCTGAGCCCAAGTCGGACGCTCAATCGACTGAGCCACCCAGGTGCCCCTAAAAAATACAGCTTTTATAAGTCTACTTGAGTTTGGCTGCTAAAGGCCAAATGCTAATTTTTCCCAAGCAATTACGAATTAATGTCAGAGACTTGTCATGAACAGCAGGTGAGCAGGTGACAGAGTAATTGTGGCAAGCTTGTCAAACTAAACAATTGTGAAGAAATGTTAATAAGCTCTGCTTAACATTATTTTATAATGTATAAAAGAAATATGACATGCTATTCTTATCACAACACTGACAGAATTCTGGTATGTCGTTGTTATTGTTGTTGTTATAAATGTGTTTACATAATGTCTCTTGAAGGTTAATGAGAGCATTTTCATTAACTGAGCTCCTCAAATTAGAAAAAGAATATATCTCAAGGAAGGCTTATAATACAAGAAGTTTTAAAATAGTTGTCAAAATGATTGGTACTCACAATCACAAAGGCCAAAATTTTTTTCACTGTTTATTTTCTTAGAGAGAGAGAGATTTTAAGGGTGATGACAAAATGAATTATAAAATAGTAACACAATACATAGAATTATGTTATTTTGTATAAAATAATGTTTAAGTATTTATTCTTCATAAAAATTGTCTATGTTCATGTAATAAAAGGATATTCAAATTAGTCGAGCTATTATGAAAACAATGCTTTAACAGCTTTGAATAAATAGAACATAATTATGATTAAAGGGATTCTTTTTTAGAGAATGATATATAGTAACTGGAAATTTATAAATGACTTTTCCTTTTAAAGTAATGTTCAAAGCGGACACAGAGAGTCCCAATATGGCAATAGAAATAACAAGCAAAAGTAAGAAATAATAAAGATGTGTTTGCTGTAGTACAGACATGTGAATAAATATGTCAGCATGGCTAGATATTAAATGTATGTGTTGCCAGAAGCCTTGCCCCCTTCCCAAATCTTTTTTTCGATGGCTACAAAATCCTAGAGATAACAAACCAGTTCCTGAAAATATGAATACACACAATATCCTTACTATTCTAGAAAAAAAAATAAATTTCTAAGTCATTTCTAGTATTCTATTTCATCTCTTTAAGGATCTAGTAAATTTTACGTACACTGTGTTACATAAAACTATTCTATATAATGTAGTTTTGGGGGCATGTTACATAAAATTTCACCCTTATTGGATGATACAATATATGAAAACACCATCAGTTATGGCTTGTTTATCTAGAAGCACTAACATATTACATCAATTCATGCTATACATAAACATAAATAATAAATATAACATGAATCCGCAATACTAGCTATATCTGAATCTGAGAGAATGACTGGGATTTGATGAAGGAAGTGGACAAACGAATACCCAGGCTAACATGTCCCCAGAGAAGGAAGATAAGGTAAAAACGTGCCCTGAGGCCAGAAATAAATCAAATAATTTTTTTTTTCTCTAACGTTTATTTATTTCTGAAAGACATAGAGACAGAGTACCAGAGTACGAGCAGGGGAAGGGCACAGAGAGAAGGGGGAAGGGCAGAGAGAGAGGGAGACACAGAATTGGAAGCAGGCTCCAGGCTCTGAGCTGTCAGCACAGAGTCCAATGTGGGGCTCTCACAGACCGTGAGATCATGACGTGAGCCGAAGTCAGCCGCTTAACCGACTGAGCCACCCAGGTGCCCTCAAATAAATTTTTTAAAAACTGGAGAGAATGGTCACAACAAACAGGCAAGTCAGGGCATGTGCGGGTTGCAGTCGTGTGTTTTACATAATGAACACAGAGAAAAAGGTTTTATCTTGAGTGCCTATAGATGCATAGTAACGATCTATTTGCCATTAATATTGATCTAATCTTAAACATCAAAAACAATTATTTTGAAGTCATAAAGGCTTTATATCTCTTCCATAATAGATGCTAAATCAACTTCTAAAATTAATCCTTTGCATCTGTTTCTCTATACCGTGAAAATCAAAATGTATTTACTCATTAAAGAAAATGCGTAGGTAGTCTGATGCATCGATGGTCCAGAAAAGAAACCTTTAATATTTTACACATATTTCAAAAATAATATGAAAAGTGTCTTGTTTTGTCTTTAGTATTTTCCTTTGTCGATATCAAGGGATCTCTTCGAAGCTGATAGGAACGTGCCAGTGTGGTGTATAATCCTTTTCCCTGATCTCCTTGGGGAACGCGAACTCCAGCCCCTGCAGCATGAGGCCATCCTGTTTAAAGAACGGTCTCTAGATATTATTTTCCGATCTTATTAATCTCTTCCTCTTCTTTCTTTGGTGTTTATTTTGGGGTCAGTCTTATTTTAAGCAATATATTTTAATATTTCTGAACAATAACATCAGAAGAGATTTTGCTCAGTCTTAAGCTCTTCATGAAAGTCAGTAAGCCTTTGTGTTTTCTAGTTTGCTTTATATAGTCTTTGTGCACGGCTGACGTATTCTGATATCAGAGTTATAGTTTCACAAAAAAGTGGAAGTTTTCCTTTTGCAGCCTGTGAAAAAGTTTATTTAAATAAGCACGTAAAATATACAGGCTGTAAACTTTATGAAAAATTTATAATTTATCAACCTGGAAACTTTGACCTGGAAACTTTGTCTAGGTAAAATACACAAACATTCCTGATTAGCATATTCACCATTGCTTGTTGAACAGACTGGTCCAAGGTCCCAGGGTCCTCACTAGGTCAGAATCTCCAGGGGAAGATTTGTAACAAGTATCCCTGAAGATTCATATGATCAGGATACTTTGGGAAATACTTGGGGAGGTATTTATTTGTAAAAAAAAAAAAAAAATTACATTTTTGGTATTGGTATATTAACATTTGTGTTTGCCTAGAGTATTAATCTCTTTAAAATTTTCAAGTATTTGACATATAATTTTATATTTTCCATGGTTCATTTAGTCTTCTCAGATATATGACTGTATTTTCTTTTTCACTTGTTATAACTGTAAACTTTAAACTACTTAAAATAATATTCAGTAGCGTTCTTTCTATAATCCAGTTTTGTTTACTACCATGTATAAGATCTTTCTTTTGTTTTCCAAAGATTTTATTTTTCTTATTTTCATGAATTAGATGCAGGTTTCTTTTTTTTTTCTCATTTTATATACTCTAAGTATTTAATATTATTTATAAATCTCATAAATAACAATAAGTTGATTTCTCATTATCATTATTTTAAAACATTATAGCATTGCTATTTTGATTAACTATGAACTTAAAGTTGTTCATGATCACCTCACCATATTTAAATCGTTAAGATTTTTAGTTTATGTTTTACTTTCAATTTTATTAAAACATGGCTTAAAATACTTAAGCATACTTGTGGGATTTACTGAGATATCACTTGTAGCCTCAGTTCATCAGATACATACAATATGTGTACAAATATATATGCATAAACATATGTGCATATATACATTATATATATATATATATATATATATATATATATATATATATATATATACACTGCCATTAATACATTTTCTCATTTGGTCACTGCTATAGAGCCTTCTACACTGAATCAATAAAATATGATCCTCTTGTTTTATTGTATTTATCTTTTTATTCAGAATTCAACTTTTCACTTGTGGTTATTTCCCAGCAATTAATTATCAGCTCTGATCCTCTTGAAATGATTTTATGTCCTTCAAAAACAGAGATATTTTGTCTGTGGAAAATTCTCTAATAACTATTCTGACTTTAGCTATAGATCTCTTTCCTGTTGGCACAAAACTCTGAGAATGCGTGTTAATATGCCTTTACTTATCTTTAGCTGATGGAGTATAGTTGCTATAAAACTGATTGTCTTTTAGGGTTTCCCCTTTTCCAGTCATACCAAAAGCTGTTACTTGAAAAAAAAAGAAAAAGTATTCTGTGTCTTCCCTGGAAACATATACACTACAACTTTGCCATGTGTATATACATATATCTTCTTTCAGTGCCATATGTGCTGTCACTTTGTAATGGCAGATAGTTTCAGGGAAACTCCTATAGCCAGCCCAAACATTCTGCTTGCATTATGCCAAACAGGGTGCATTTTTTTTCCTGAGTATGCAATCTATTCAATAAAATTCACGTCTTTGTTAACTTGTCCTAGATTAGTAATAATCAGCATTCTTTCCTTAATATGCAAATTGCAATGATCTTAGAACCTTTATATATGTTGTTTACATTTTACATATTTTATCAGGTATACAAGATTTTATTTCCTCATTTTCCTTTTTGGTAATTTCAGAAATTTAAAATGATTGAGACTTTTTTAATGCTTATTATTATTATTATTATTATTATTATTATTATTATTACTTTGAGAGAGAGAGAGAGAGAGAGAAAGCAGGGGAGGGGCAGAGAGAAGAGAGAACCCTAAGCAAGATCCATGCTCAGCACAGAGCCCGAAATGGGACTGGATCCCACAAACCGTGAAATCATGACCTGAGCCGAAATCAAGAGCCAGACACTTAATCCACTGAGCCACCCAGGTGCCCCAATTGAGATTCCTTTATTGTCTTCTTTGAAGTTGAAGTCTAGCATCCTTATTTACAGATTGGAATTCTGACACACCAATTTAAAGAGGAGGAGGGGGAGGGGGAGAAAAAGCTAGTTAGTGTCCAATCTTGGACGAGAATTCAGGTTTACTAGTTCCAAGATTAAAATGTATTTTTTAATATGACACTATGCTTCTTTTAAAGATAGTATCTGTGACCCTTTCTAGTCTTATAATAATCTATGCATTTTCTGTTTATATCCATTAAATAATTATGCATATAGTTTTTAACTAGTAATACCCATCAAAACACTGCAACCCATCACTGAATTTCTAGGAATAACTCTAAGTCAAAAAAAGTTTATTTTTCAAAACATATTCTGATAACTGATCAATTATTTTAATTTTTGAATTTATAAAAGACACTTCCACTCCCTCTAAAGTCTCCAGTTCCCATTTCAATGATGGTTTTTCATTTTCCATTATTTTATGTACTATCAAGCCACACACTCCATGTCCTTCTAAAAAGCATGTTTCTGCACCATTTCCAGAGACAGAACTGATTATTAAGGATTAGCCTTTTTCTTCGCTAGTGATTCATTTAAGGAACCTGAAATTAAGAGAATTGGAGCGTGGCATCACACTCAACAAGGGACTATTTCAGATAATTATGTGCTCAAATCAGGCCAATTAGATAGAAGTATTCTAGGGAGATCTCAGATTCTTCAATTATTTTCTGTTAAGAGACTGTTGCTGAATACTGAAAGAGAGAACTTTTGCTCTGTCTGTCACATATTTGTGTGAAAAACTGCAACCATTATACTACTGAGACTGAAACTGCAGAGAAACCAAGGACAGAGCTGAGAGATTTGCAGAAAAAGGAGCTGAAGCCTTAACCGACTGAACACTGGTAGGCCATCTCTTCAATGTAGACTTTTTCAGTTAAATATGTCAGTTTCCTTCTTTATTGAGGAGCCAGGGTAGTTTTTTTGCCACATGCAATCACGTTCACATTAGCTTAAAGGTAAATGTATACGTCTTCACTTTTAGTCTGTACGGGTCCTTACTACAGAAGTGAATCTCTTGTAGGGAGCACAGAGATGTTTTGTTTTGTTTGTTTTTTGGTCCATGCAGTCATATGTCTTTTCAAAGGAGCAATTAGAACATTATTTAGGATTTTGATAATTAAGTATTTATTGCATCTGATTTTCTGGTTTTTTGTTTTGTTTTGTTTTTTTTTTTTTTTTTTTTGCTCTTTGTTCTTCTCTTCTCTTGCTCTCTTCCCTTGTTACCTGATGACTTATTTTTTATTGAAATATAAGTAACATTCAGCGTTATTAGTTTCAGGTGTACTACAAGATACAACCGTTCTATACATTACTCAGTGCTCATAATGATAAGCATAGTCAACATCTGTCTCCAAACTGTGTTACTTTTTATCTTTGTGACTTAGTTATTTTATAACTGGAAGTTTGTACTTCTTCATTCCCTGTATCCACTTCACCTGTCCAACCAACCCCCATCCTCCTCCTGGCATCCACAAGTATTCTGTATTAAAGAGTCTGTTTTTTGTTTGTTTCTTTATATTCCATATATAAGTGAAATCATATGATATTTGTGTTTGTCTTATTTCACTTAGCATTACACCTGCTAGGCCCATTGATATTATTGCAAATGGCAAGATCTCATTCTTTATGACTAATATTCCAGTGTGTGTGTGTGTGTGTGTGTGTGTGTGTGTAACTTCTTTACCATCCATCTATCCATCCATCTATCCAACATTTGGGTTGCTTCCATGTCTTGGGTATCGTAAAAAATGCTGCAATAAACATAGGCGGAGCACAGATGTTTTTTGAATTAGTGTTTTTATTTTCTTTTGGTAAATACCCAATATTGGAATTACTATTATCACTTAGTATTTCTATTTTTAATTTTTTAAGAAAACTTTATAATGTTTTCTACAGTGGCTCCACCAATTTACTTTCTCATCAATAATGTACAAGTCTCCCGTTTTCTTCACATCCTTACCAACACTTGCTCGCTCTTCTCTTTTTTGATTCCAGCCATATTGACAGGTGTAAAATGATATCTCATTACAATATTGATTTGCATTTCTCTGATGATAAGAGCTGTTGAGCATCTTTTCATGTGTCCATTGGCTTTCTTCAGGTTTTCATTAGAAAAAAAGTATTTTCAGGTCCTCTGCCCATTTTTAATTAGACTATTCATACAGTTTTTGGTGTGGAGTTATGTGAGTTCTTTATATATTTTGGATATTAATCATTTTTTGCATATATCAGTTGTGATTATCTTTTCCCATTCTGTAGATTACATTTTTGTTGATGGTTTCGTTTGATGTGCAAAAACGTTTTATTATAATTTGTTCCTATAGTTTTTATTCATTTGTTTGTTTTGTTTGTTTTTTCCTTTGGTTTCCCTTGCCTGAAGAGACATATCCAGGAAAAACTTCCTAAGGTGGATATCAAATTACTGCCTATGTGTATTCTTTAGGGGTTATGGTTTCATGTCTCAATGCATTTATTTTTTGTGTTGGTATTAGAAAGTGGTCCAGCTTTATTATTTTTCATGCAGCTATCCAGTTTTCCCAGCACCATTTGTTGAAAAAACTCTCTTTTCTCTATTCAATTGTCTTGCCTCCTATGTCATAGATAATTAATTTTATAATTGTCGGTTTATTTCTGGGTTTTCTATTCTGTTCTATTAATCTATGTGTCCATTTTTGTGGTTGTACCATACTTCTGATTACTACAGCTTGTGGTATAATTTGGAACCTGGGAGATTGTGATACCTCCAGTTTTGTCTTTCATTCTCAAGATTGCTTTGGCTAATTGAGGTCTTTCATGGTTTCAGACAAGTTTTAGCACTATTTGTGCGAGTTCTGTGAAAACTTATTGGTATTTTGATAGGGATTGCATTAAATTCATAGATTGCTTTGGGTAACGTGGACATTTTAACAATATTGTTCTTCTAATACATGAGCATGGAATATCTCCATTTTTGTTTTCTTCAATATCTTTCATTAATATTTTGTAGTTTTCAGAATACAGATCTTTTACCTCTTCGGTTAAATTCCTTCCTGGGCATTTTTTTTGATTGTGCATTTTAAATGGAATTATTTTAAAAAATTTATTTCTTCTAGCTTGTTGTTAGTATATAGAAATGTAATCAACATCTATGTATTGATTTTGTATCCTGAGTTTCTAATGAATTTATTTGTTAATTCTAATAGTTTTTTGGTGGGATCTTTAGGGTTTTCTATATATAGAATCATTTTATTTGCATATAGTGACACTTTAACTTCTCCTTTATCAATTTGGATGTCCTTCCTTTCTGTCCTTCCTCCCTTCCCTTCCCATTTTCTCCCTTTCCCTTCCCTTCCTTCTCTTCCTTCCTCCTTTCCCTTCCTTCCTTTTTCCCTTTATTTTCCCTTCTCGCCCCTTCCTTGCCCTTCTCTTCCCTTCCTTTTGTCTGACTGCTGCAGCCAGGACTTCCAGTACTATGTTGAATAAAAATGACAAGAGTAGGCATCCTTGTCTTATTCTTGCACTTAGAGAAAAAGCTCTCAGTTTTTCACCATTGAGTATGATGTTAGCTGTGGATTTCTTATATATGATCTTGATTATATTGAGGTATATTCCATCTAAACCTACTTTGTCCAGAGTCTTTGAACAGATGAAGTTCGTCAAAGCATTTTTTTTTGTATATATTGAGATGGTCAAATGGTTTTTATCCTTTGTTAATGAGATGTATCACATCGATTGAATCACTATTCATCCCTGACATAAATCCTACTTGATTATGGTGAATGATTTTTTAAAAACTGTATTGTTGAATTAAGTTTGGTAATATTTTGTTGAGATCCATGCATGTGTGTTTATCAGAACTTTGGACTGTAGAGTTTAGTGGTTGATTTTTGTTTTGTTTTTGTATTTTTTCTGTCTAGTTTTGGTATCACAGTAATGATGGTCTCATGGAATGAATTTGGAAGTTTTCCTTCCTCTTCTATTAACTGTTTTTTAAATGTTTGGTACAATTTACTTGTGAGGCCATCTGGTCCTGAACTTTTGTTTGTTGGGAGTTTTTTGACTACTGATTCAATTTCATTGAATCACGTCTAGCTATGGGCATGTTGGTGTACAAGGATACCCTTGTTGTGACTGGCTGTGAAGCCCAAGCAGAACTATTTATCTGTGCACTATTCCTGTCTAAGCCTGCCCAGTGGGTATGAGAGGCAGAAGCTGCTTTAGAGGGGTGCCTGCTGGGGTGAACAGTTTGGGTCTCTCGTGGAATGCTAGGATGTGTGGTGCTAGAAAGGCAGATGGAGAGCTGAATCTCAGTTCCTATAGTCCCCCAGCTTTCCTGGATTTTATCCCTGCTTATTTTCAAAGCCTGGTGTTATGAGTTTATAGGAATGCAGACAATACTGACTCCAGCTTTGGCCCTCCATGTTGTTCCTGTCCATACAATGACCTTCCTTGTGGACAAGTTCCAGGCCCATTGGAGGTTAACGTGTGTCCTTAAGAGAATGTTAGAAGGCTTGCTCTGATCTTCCCTTAAGTTATTAAGGCAACTAGTAGAGATAACATAGTTTATTCCCCTCTGGCACATAGATGGCACTATGATATCTGATAAATGTTAAATCCTTTGACCTCACCACAATGACCTCTGCACTTCACCTCATTTCATAAAATATGTATATTAAGGTCCAGCGTTTTAGAAAATAGTTGCACATTCTCTGGATCGTCATCCCTCTGATGGCCTCTTGTCAGTAAGTTACCCTGAATAAAACTGCGTAAATGGTATAAAGTGGCTTACTTCAGTTTTTAGTTTCACAGTGTCTTCTCAATGTGGAAGATACTTTATTGCCCCTCTGTCCGCTTTCTTAGATAGGATCTTGTCTTCCCAGTGCAGGTACACTGGAAGGGCATTTCCTGATCTGGGGCTAGAACCCCTCATTTCTCAGGGAGGGTTTCACTGCCTATGATAACCCTTCTGCTTGCAGGGCACAGGGCTTTTCCTATTTCTCTCTATATGTTTTTTTTTTTTTTTTCTTTATATCTTTAGCTGTGCAAGAACTATTCTGCTAGTCTCAGGTACTTCCCAGAGAGGATTGCTCTTTAAGTAGTGGTAGACTTGGTGTGTCCACGGGAGGTGATCTCAGGATGATCCGACTCTGCAATCTCACTCAAGATCTGGGATTTTTTTTCTAGTTTTAGGGTAAATATAGCCAATGTGTAACTTAATGGTCTCTCAGTGGCAACATTAAAATGCTGGACATTTTTTTAATAAGCCAGACTTTATCTAGGGTTTAACCTTTTTCAATAAAACTTTCTATAATTTTTAGACATTATATATTTCAGACTGTTTTTATAAAAGTGAACTTTCTTCATAATTATAAATGTTGCCGCAAAGCAATTCTAACATTGCGGCGAATCTAAACCCCACAGCATAATATTTCCTCTTCATTTTGGTGTTAATCCTCATCTCCTTGACAACACATACCTATAAGCAAAAGTAAAAGGAACAGAAGAAGGAAATTAATTGCCTTTACTAGCTGTATGACTGAAGATGTGCACATAAGGCAAAGCTTAGTTTGCCTCAACTAAAAAAAAAAATTCCCTGGAACCTCATTTTACTATGAAATATCAAAATGTAATCAACCAAGGGTAAAGATTATTCAGCCTAGATTCAAACTAAGTTAACTTGAAGTATGAAGCAATTTGAAGCCAAACTACATTTTATATTTTTAAAATTTGAAAATGTGTTGAGACAGCTTGTTCCTTATAAGTGACTTTATTTAGTTTTAGAGATAACTCTAAGTTCCTCATTTTTTTAGTGTTCTTTTCAAGTTGTTGTTTAGTTGAAAAAAAATCATTGAGTTGTTATATATTCAGTTGTATTGGATATTCCCTCTTGAGGTCTCTGAAATTTAGAGCTTTTACATTTTATATGAAATTATACTGTTTTAGTTAACTTAGACACATAAATGATAAATTTACATTAAATTATATGAAAACACTATATTTTTTATTTATCCATGTAAATAATGCGGATAATAATTCTCCATTGCTTCTAACGTTTAACCCCAGTTACTTCTAATAATTTAATCAGTATTTACATTTTGTTTTGGAAAAATGTTCTGTCCAATTTTTTAATTAATTGAAAATACATCCCTGGTAAAGCAAGAGTTGAAAAATAAGGTCAATATAATAGAAAATTCCTTTGAGTTTGGAGGTATATGTTCTAGATAAATTGAAGAGGATTTGTGGTATTAAGAATTTTTAGCAACATGAGACTTCAGTAAACTGGAAATTCCCATTACTTAGAAAATAGGTTAAATAATATTTCTGTTCAATAGCATAACTAGTACCTTCTACTAAAGTTTATAGAAACATTCTACGCTGTTCAATATGATTGCTACTAGCCAAATGAGGCTATTGAGTATTTGAAACACAGGCACTATGGCTGAAGAAGTGAACTTTGGACTTCATTTAACTTATAAACAAAATTGCATTTTGAGATAATGTATGTAGACACCGAGTTGTAAGAAACACTAATATTACATTTATCTTTTACCCAGTTTCTCCCAATAAGCAGATATTGCAAAACAATATTACAAAGAGAATGTTGACTTTGATATGGTCAAGACTCTGAATATTCTATCACTCTAAGGCTCACTCTTGTCTTTTCATGATGCGTATGCACAACAGTTTAACTATTTACCCAATAAATGAAATCTGGGTTGTTTGGAGGTTATGGATATTATTAATGAAGCTGCTACAAACATTTGTGTGAATATATTCCATTTTTGTTTCCCTGGAATAAATGACCAAGAGTTTAGTTCCTCGGTTTCATAATGCTGTTTTTAGGTGTTTTGTTTTGTTTTAAAGAAATGGCCAGAGTGTTTACCCCACTTTCCACTCCAACCTGAAGCTTGTATTTTCAGCCTTTATGTACAGACATCTATAGAGAAATATTTTCATTTTGATGAAATAAAATTTGCCAATTTTCATCTTTATAGATTATGGTTTTGAATGAACTCTATGAACACTGTGCATAGACCTGGATGTGAAAAATTTTCTATTTGTGGTGTAAATTTTATAGTTGCATATATACATGTAAGTCTATTTATCTTAATATTCCAAAAAGCTTGAGTCGGGCTCTGTGCTGACAGCTCAGATCCTGGAGTCTGCTTTAGATTCCGTGTCTCCCTCTCTCCCTCTGCGCCTCCCCTGTTCATGCTCTCTCTCTCAAAAATAAACAAACATTATTTTTTTTTAATTTAAATCAAGTTAGGAAGAAGTGACATCTTTATGATGTTGAGTTCTCCAGTCAGTGTATGCATTTTTCCCTTCCATTTATTTGTCTCATTTGATTTCTTTTATCAGCATTTTGCAGTTATTAGCACGTAAGTCCTATGCATAGTTTGTTAAGTATATGTCTAAGTATTTCATATTCTTTGAAATAATTGCAAATGGTATTTACAAATTTTATTTCTGCAGATGCATTTCTCGTATATAGAACTTTGCTTTTACATTTTCTCCATTAATACCCTACAAATTTCTTAAACTCATTTTTTTGTCTTAGTTTTAGATTCTATTATAGAGAAAATCATGACTTCTGGAAACATAGTTGCACACCCTCCTTCCAATCTGTTATTTCTTGACCTATTTCACTCACTAGATCTTCTAGCATTACTAAATACGAGTGAGTAGTAAGATCAGATGCCCTTCATGTTTTCCTGATTTCAGTGGAAAATCATGCATTGTAGCACTATTTTTTATTCTAAATTTTATTTTTTATTATTAATGGACATAGAATTATCCCCAATGATGTTTTATATTACATGATATATCATATGCATTTTCTTCTGTATCTTGCTGATATGCTATGTTGCTTTTTAAAAATGTTTTAATAGCTTTACATACCTGGAATAAATCCCCTTGGTTGTGGCGTACAAATTAATATATTGCTGAATTCTGCTTGATAACAGTTTGCAGGATATCCCTCATATAGACACAAATAATTTAGCAGTTTTGTTTTGTGATTTTTGCATGGTTTTGATAGTAGGGAATGTGCTCATAAAATGGATCAGAATGCATCCCTTAATCTTTACTATTTGGAAGAGATTGCATACCATTGCTATGAATTACTTTCTATATTGGCTCTTCAAATTTTTCTATTTCATCTTGAGTCACATCCTTTTTGTTGAGAAATTATTCCATTTTCTAAGTTGTCTATTTTTAAAGTAAGATTCATAGTATTCCCGTATATCTTATTAAGAACTGCAGGATATATAGTGATACAGGTTCTTTTATTCATGAAATTTGAGATTTATATCTTCTGTTTTTGACAATCTTGTTAATGATTTATCAGCTTTGATTTTTTGAGTTTTACACATCGTTTTCAATTTCACTGATTTTTGCTCTGTTATTTTAATGATTACTTCCCTCTGGCTTTGTTGTTTTTTGTTTGTTTAGTTCATTTTGATTCTATTTTCCTGGAAAACCTGGTGAGGAAATCTGATTTGCATTTGAGAAAGTCCTCCTTTTCCAGTGTAATAACAGAAATTGTTCTAAGTACTTTCTTAGTTTTATATAACATATTTGATATGTTTTAATTTTCATTCAGTTTTATGTATTTTTATTTATTTAACACATGGGTTATTTAGAAATATATTCTTTACTTTCATGTATGTAGACCTTTTCCTATTTCTTTTTTATTTTATTTTTATTTTTTATTTTTTTATTAATTTTTTAAAAACTTTACATCCAAGTTAGTTAGCACACAGTACAACAATGATTTTAAGAGTAGATTCCTTAATGCCTCTTACCGATTTAACTCACCTCCCTCTCACAAGCCCTCTGAAACCCTCTGTTTGTTCTCCATATTTAAGAGTCTCTTATGTTTTTGTCCCCCTCCCTGTTTTTATATTATTTTTGCTTCCCTT